>CM035843.1:141593548-141646048 GCA_020510985.1 Pholidichthys leucotaenia
TTAATTTGGATTCCTAAATATTTAAACTGATTTACAACATTGAATTGATTTACCTCAGGGGCTGGGTAATTTCTCTGGGTCTCATTTAGCATTAATATTGAAGATTTAGTTTTATTTATTTTATATCCTGATATTTCCCCCAAAATTCTTTATTAAATTCAACAAGGTTGGAATTGATTTTTTAAGATTCGACATAAACAAAATTATATCATCGGCGTACAGGGAGATTTTATGTTCTGTTGGTCCAACTTTAATTCCATATATTTGTGAATGTAAACGTATCGCTATCGCTAAAGGTTCAATTGCCATAGTAAACAGTAAAGGTGAAAGTGGACAGCCTTGTCGACATCCTCTATTGATTTTTATTGGTTTTGAAATATTGTTATTTGTTAGGATTTCTGCTGTAGCATTATTGTATATTATTTGAACCCATTTTATGAAATTATTTCCAAGTCCAAACCTTTGTAGGACTTCAAAAGAAAAGGCCATTCAACTCTATCAAAGGCCTTTTCGGCGTCCAATGATAGGAGAGCTGTATCCGGTGCTTCTTTATTTTTTTTTTTCCACAATATCTTTATTGAACCTTTTTTTTTTTTTTAACAAACATGATACAATCAAACACTAACACTAAAGTACTACAAAAAAAAAAATACCCTAAAAACACCAACAACCACCAACAAAATCAAGTCTTCAACAATGCTCCTCTGTTTAGTCTAGACAATCCAATACATTAGTATACATATTATGTTCACCAGTTTGGAATTTACAAGGTCCACACACATCATTCACCTTCTTCTTCAAGAGTTATGTTTAAATTTTTTACATAATCAATAAAGGTCTCCATATATTCTCAAACACAATTTCCTTTGATTTCAGTATATATGTTATTCTTTCTAATGGAAGGTTTGTTAACATCTGTCTTAACCACTGAGTCACATCTGGTCTATGAGTCTTTTTCCATAATAGTGCAATACATTTTTTGGCATTAAGCAAACTGAGGTCTATGAATGTTCTTTCACTTTTATTGAAATTATGCTTTTCTGGGTACAGACCCAACAAAAACAGTTTAGGATTCAATATGATTTGTTTTGAGATTATTTTTTCAATTGTTACCCTCACCTCCTCCCAAAACATTCTTATTAATCTACATTCCCATAAACAATGAAATAGGGTTCCTTTACTTTCCATGCATTTTGTGCATGTATCTGGTATATTTTTGTTATATCTATTTAACTCCTCCGGTGTAACATACATCCGCATTAACCATTTGAAATGTATCAATTTAAGGCGTGCATTTATTGATTTGGTTTGAGCTTCTGTACAAGCCAATTCCCATTGTTCCTCTGAAATTTCAATTTGCAGATCTTCTTTCCAGTAGTTTTAATCTTTTCAGTGAATTTTCACTTGAAGATAGTGTCAATGAGTTATAAAACTCTGAAATAATACCCTTTCTTTTACTATCTTTCATCATCATTTTTTCCAAGGATGAATAAATAGGTCGAGTGAGAGCTTTATTTTGATTTGATCGAATAAAGTTTCTAAGTTGAAGATATTTAAAAAAATGTGTTCTATTGAGATTAAATTTGATCCTCAGCTCTTCAAAAGACATTATGTTGTCTGCACATGGCAAATATAAATCCTGAATCTTTTGTACCCTTTTAAATTCCATACTTTAAATACAGCGTCCGCTCTCCCTGGTTTAAAATATTGATTACCCCATATTGGACTAAATTGTGACAATAACTGTGGTTCTTTTAAATAGTTTTTAGCTTCACACCATATTTTGATCATATGCTTTACAAATGGATTTTTAACTTGTTTTTGTAATTTTTTTGCCGAATCTGAGTATATGAATATGGGAAGAGGTAAAGGTAAATTGTATGATTCCATTTCAGTCCAGTGAGGGAGATCATTTGATGAAAAATAATATGTCATAGACCTCAGTTGTGCCGACCAATAATACAACATAAAATTTGGACATTTCAGACCTCCACGATCAAATGGTAAATATAATAAAGACAAACGTAATCTAGCCCTCCTGTTGTTCCATATAAATTCCACTAACTTTTTTTTTATTCTTGAGAATAGATCTAAAGGTGGTGATAAGGGAATGTATTGAAATAAATAAAGTATTTTAGGTAAAATATTACTTTTAAGTATATTGATTCTCCCGATCATCGACATTGGTAGTGACATCCATCTCTGAGTTAACTCATTGATATCTGACATTAAGGCTTCATAGTTGACACTGGCGACTGATTCTAGCTTAGGCATAATTTGGATTCCTAAATATTTAAACTGATTTACAACATTGAATTGATTTACCTCAGGGGCTGGGTAATTTCTCTGGGTCTCATTTAGCATTAATATTGAAGATTTAGTTTTATTTATTTTATATCCTGATATTTCCCCAAAATTCTTTATTAAATTCAACAAGGTTGGAATTGATTTTTTTAGATTCGACATAAACAAAATTATATCATCGGCGTACAGGGAGATTTTATGTTCTGTTGGTCCAACTTTAATTCCATATATTTGTGAATGTAAACGTATCGCTATCGCTAAAGGTTCAATTGCCATAGTAAACAGTAAAGGTGAAAGTGGACAGCCTTGTCGACATCCTCTATTGATTTTTATTGGTTTTGAAATATTGTTATTTTTTAGGATTTCTGCTGTAGCATTATTGTATATTATTTGAACCCATTTTATGAAATTATTTCCAAGTCCAAACCTTTGTAGGACTTCAAAAAGAAAGGGCCATTCAACTCTATCAAAGGCCTTTTCGGCGTCCAATGATAGGAGAGCTGTATCCGGTGCTTCTTTATTAAAATAAATAATATTAAATAGTCTTCTTACATTATGGAAGCCTTGTCTACCCTTTATAAAGCCATTCTGATCTCGATTAATAATATTTGGTAAAATTTCTTGTATTCGTCTTGCTAAAATTTTACAGATTATCTTAAGGTCGGCGTTTAATAGGCTTATTGGTCTCATATTTTCACATTTATTAGAGGGCTTACCTGGTTTTGGCAGCAGTATAATTAAGGCATTATTTATGTATGATGGTAAATTATTATTTTGAAATGCTTCTAAAACCATTTCCAAAAAAGGTTTTATTAATTTATTCTTAAATTTTTTATAAAGGTCAACTGGAAGACCATCTGGTCCTGCACTTTTTCCTGATTTCATATTATCAATGGCTAGCCCAACTTCTTCTTGACTAATTTTAGACTCCAATATCTCCCTGTTTTCATTTGGAATACACGGTATAGATAGTTCGTTCAAAAACCCATTTAGTTTTGTTAAATCAGGTTCATTTTTGATATCATATAATTTTTCATAGTAATCTCTAAAGGCTCTATTAATTTCTAAAGGATCTATAACTACCTGTCCATTACTTATAATACTGGTAATTGGTGTTTTAATTTCCAATTGTTTAATCTGCCATGCTAATAATTTTCCTGATTTTTCACCTTGTTCATAAAAAGATTGTTTCAATCTTAGAAGACTCGAGGCAGCTCTATTCGCTGATTTTTTGTCGTATTCAGCTCTCAAAATCAGTAATTCATTCTCCAACCTTGGGTCACTTCCTGCATACACTTTTTCCTGAAGACTTTTTATTTTATGTTCCAATTTAGCTCTCTCCTCTCGAGTCTTCTTAGATTTTGATCCTGTATAACTAATAATATGTCCCCTAATAAAAGCTTTGAAAGCCTCCCACTTTACACATGCTGATGTTTGTGTAGTATTGATGTCAAAGAACTCGTCTATCTGTTTTTCTATATACTTGACAAATTCCTCATCCTGAAGCCATTTATGCTGAAATTGCCATCTACCTGATTCCTTTGTCAATTTTTTATCTACATATATTAGACAACAGGGTGCATGATCAGAAATCACGATGTTATCATAAAAGCAGTTTTGAATCTTGGACCTTAATTCTGTGGAAATCAAAAAATAATCAATATGTGAGAATGTCTTGTAGGTACTGGAATAACAAGAATAGGCTTTAACTTGTGGTTTCATTTCTCTCCATATATCTAACAATCTCAATTCTTTCATAAAATGATTAATAGTCATCCTACATCCAATGTGCGTACAATCCAGTCCTGTTGATCTATCCACACCTGGATTCAATGTACAATTAAAATCCCCTGCTATTATATGTTGCCCTGTAAGTGATGATAAGATGAGAAATAAATTAGCAAAGAACTTCTGATCATCTATATTGGGACCATATAAGTTCACAAGATTTATATTTTCTAATAGCAAAGAACCTTGAATGATTACATATCTTCCAAATTTGTCTCCAATTACATTTTTCACCTGAAAAGGAACTGATTTATGTATGAGAGTCATAACTCCCCTGGCTCGGGATGAAAATGAAGAGGTGAATACACTTCCCTGCCATCTACTCCTAATTCTTTTAACATCCTCCTCTATCAGATGAGTTTCTTGTAAAAACACAATTCTTGAACCCATGTCCTTTATTTTATTCATAACTTGTTTAAGTTTTTTTAAATTTTGTAGACCTCTGCAATTCCATGAAGTTAAATTAAGATTAACACTTTGGTCCATGATCAATAGAGAGTTTAGGATTACCTTGCAGTGTAAACATGCTCATACAGAGAAGCAAAAACATGAGTGGTTGAACATTCATCCTACAAACTACACACAAACAAATTTCCCCTTCCCACACTTGTGGCAAACCCCCCAAAATCAAAAGAAAAATTCTGTCTCCCGATATAGCCATCGACCGTTCCACACCCACGGGGAACAGCCTAAGCCACTCCTTCTTCATCCTCCCAATCACCCTAACTCTACTGCTTTTAATGACGTAACATTAACTCTCCTCTGTAGTTTTCCAACTTAACTCCAAAATTTTTAACAACTTTGTACATCATAGTTTTTTTTTGTTTGTTTGTTTTGTTTTTGTTTTGTTTTTTTAATATATAATACAATCTATATTTTGTAAACTTACTATTTACTTCAAGTCAGTCAGATGCCTGTGCAAATGCTTAATTATTCTACCTTATATTTTGTTCATGCTTAGCTCCCACCAGTCTCTTCTTCTTCTTTGATCTTCTTGATGAACTCCTGCGCCTCCTCTGGGGTCTTGAAAATGTGGGTTCTGCCCTCATACGTGGTCAGCAGTCTCGCAGGATAGATTACACCATGACGAATCCCAAGGTTGCGCAGCTCCTTACGTATGGGATCAAACTGCTTCCTCAATTGCTGGATTCCTGTGGCCAAATCTGGGTAGAACCGCACCTGCTGGTCCTGGTGTTTAATCTCTCCTTTAGCACGTGCAGCGTTGAAGATCTTCATCCTGTCTCTGTTGCTAAGAAACTTCATAATTAAGGTCCTCGGCGGTCCCTTATCTCTCCGTGGGCCAATACGATGTGCTTTTTCCAGAACCACTGCTGATTGCAACTCCTCGCTGCCCAGCACCTCCGGAATCCACTTTTCCAGAAAGGAACATACGTCCCGACCTTCTGATTCCTCTGGAAGACCCACCAGCCTCAAATTATTCTGTCTCGACCGAGATTCCAAATCCAAAATATTATCTTCCAGAGATTTATTTTTTTTTTTCCAAAGTGCGCACCTTTAATTGAAGACGGGTGACATCATCTTCAGCACTAGCGAGATGGAGCTCCATCTGCGCCGTTCGTTCTACACAGTCACCCAATTCCTTTCTTATTCCTTCCAACGCTGTCATAATCCCATCAAATCTAGAGGAAAAGTCCGCTCTCATTGAACTCATGGCAGCCATCAGCGCATCTGCGCCATTCCCCGCAAACATCGCACCGCCGCCAGCCTCCTCCGCCATATATGGAGTTTTGTTTGCTGCGTCACAGACCTGAAAGTCCGTTAATTTGGACTGTTTCGGCGGCTCGCTTTTTCCTTTTCCTGTTTTTCCAGCCTTAGGCTTCGCCGACATATCCTCGGCCAAATGCTGGGATACGTTCTGTCCCAAATGAGAGAGTTATTTGCCGATTTTTTTTCTCCAGGAGCAGAGCAGAGCGAGACACGTCCGTCCTACGTGGCAGCCATAACCGGAAGTCCGGTGCTTCTTTATTAAAATAAATAATATTAAATAGTCTTCTTACATTATGGAAGCCTTGTCTACCCTTTATAAAGCCATTCTGATCTCGATTAATAATATTTGGTAAAATTTCTTGTATTCGTCTTGCTAAAATTTTACAGATTATCTTAAGGTCGGCGTTTAATAGGCTTATTGGTCTCATATTTTCACATTTATTAGAGGGCTTACCTGGTTTTGGCAGCAGTATAATTAAGGCATTATTTATGTATGATGGTAAATTATTATTTTGAAATGCTTCTAAAACCATTTCCAAAAAAGGTTTTATTAATTTATTCTTAAATTTTTTATAAAGGTCAACTGGAAGACCATCTGGTCCTGCACTTTTTCCTGATTTCATATTATCAATGGCTAGCCCAACTTCTTCTTGACTAATTTTAGACTCCAATATCTCCCTGTTTTCATTTGGAATACACGGTATAGATAGTTCGTTCAAAAACCCATTTAGTTTTGTTAAATCAGGTTCATTTTTGGTATCATATAATTTTTCATAGTAATCTCTAAAGGCTCTATTAATTTCTAAAGGATCTATAACTACCTGTCCATTACTTATAATACTGGTAATTGGTGTTTTAATTTCCAATTGTTTAATCTGCCATGCTAATAATTTTCCTGATTTTTCACCTTGTTCATAAAAAGATTGTTTCAATCTTAGAAGACTCGAGGCAGCTCTATTCGCTGATTTTTTGTCGTATTCAGCTCTCAAAATCAGTAATTCATTCTCCAACCTTGGGTCACTTCCTGCATACACTTTTTCCTGAAGACTTTTTATTTTATGTTCCAATTTAGCTCTCTCCTCTCGAGTCTTCTTAGATTTTGATCCTGTATAACTAATAATATGTCCCCTAATAAAAGCTTTGAAAGCCTCCCACTTTACACATGCTGATGTTTGTGTAGTATTGATGTCAAAGAACTCGTCTATCTGTTTTTCTATATACTTAACAAATTCCTCATCCTGAAGCCATTTATGCTGAAATTGCCATCTACCTGATTCCTTTGTCAATTTTTTATCTACATATATTAGACAACAGGGTGCATGATCAGAGATCACGATGTTATCATAAAAGCAGTTTTGAATCTTGGACCTTAATTCTGTGGAAATCAAAAAATAATCAATACGTGAGAATGTCTTGTAGGTACTGGAATAACAAGAATAGGCTTTAACTTGTGGTTTCATTTCTCTCCATATATCTAACAATCTCAATTCTTTCATAAAATGATTAATAGTCATCCTACATCCAATGTGCGTACAATCCAGTCCTGTTGATCTATCCACACCTGGATTCAATGTACAATTAAAATCCCCTGCTATTATATGTTGCCCTGTAAGTGATGATAAGATGAGAAATAAATTAGCAAAGAACTTCTGATCATCTATATTGGGACCATATAAGTTCACAAGATTTATATTTTCTAATAGCAAAGAACCTTGAATGATTACATATCTTCCAAATTTGTCTCCAATTACATTTTTCACTTGAAAAGGAACTGATTTATGTATGAGAGTCATAACTCCCCTGGCTCGGGATGAAAATGAAGAGGTGAATACACTTCCCTGCCATCTACTCCTAATTCTTTTAACATCCTCCTCTATCAGATGAGTTTCTTGTAAAAACACAATTCTTGAACCCATGTCCTTTATTTTATTCATAACTTGTTTAAGTTTTTTTAAATTTTGTAGACCTCTGCAATTCCATGAAGTTAAATTAAGATTAACACTTTGGTCCATGATCAATAGAGAGTTTGGGATTACCTTGCAGTGTAAACATGCTCATACAGAGAAGCAAAAACATGAGTGGTTGAACATTCATCCTACAAACTACACACAAACAAATTTCCCCTTCCCACACTTGTGGCAAACCCCCCAAAATCAAAAGAAAAATTCTGTCTCCCGATATAGCCATCGACCGTTCCACACCCACGGGGAACAGCCTAAGCCACTCCTTCTTCATCCTCCCAATCACCCTAACTCTACTGCTTTTAATGACGTAACATTAACTCTCCTCTGTAGTTTTCCAACTTAACTCCAAAATTTTTAACAACTTTGTACATCATAGTTTTTTTTTGTTTGTTTGTTTTGTTTTTGTTTTGTTTTTTTAATATATAATACAATCTATATTTTGTAAACTTACTATTTACTTCAAGTCAGTCAGATGCCTGTGCAAATGCTTAATTATTCTACCTTATATTTTGTTCATGCTTAGCTCCCACCAGTCTCTTCTTCTTCTTTGATCTTCTTGATGAACTCCTGCGCCTCCTCTGGGGTCTTGAAGATGTGGGTTCTGCCCTCATACGTGGTCAGCAGTCTCGCAGGATAGATTACACCATGACGAATCCCAAGGTTGCGCAGCTCCTTACGTACGGGATCAAACTGCTTCCTCAATTGCTGGATTCCTGTGGCCAAATCTGGGTAGAACCGCACCTGCTGGTCCTGGTGTTTAATCTCTCCTTTAGCTCGTGCAGCGTTGAAGATCTTCATCCTGTCTCTGTTGCTAAGAAACTTCATAATTAAGGTCCTCGGCGGTCCCTTATCTCTCCGTGGTCCAATACGATGTGCTTTTTCCAGAACCACTGCTGATTGCAACTCCTCGCTGCCCAGCACCTCCGGAATCCACTTTTCCAGAAAGGAACATACGTCCCGACCTTCTGATTCCTCTGGAAGACCCACCAGCCTCAAATTATTCTGTCTCGACCGAGATTCCAAATCCAAAATATTATCTTCCAGAGATTTATTTTTTTTTTCCAAAGTGCGCACCTTTAATTGAAGACGGGTGACGTCATCTTCAGCACTAGCGAGACGGAGCTCCATCTGCGCCGTTCGTTCTACACAGTCACCCAATTCCTTTCTTATTCCTTCCAACGCTGTCATAATCCCATCAAATCTAGAGGAAAAGTCCGCTCTCATTGAACTCATGGCAGCCATCAGCGCATCTGCGCCATTCCCCACAGATATCGCACCGTTGCCAGCCTCCTCCGCCATATATGGAGTTTTGTATGCTGCGTCACAGACCTGAAAGTCCGTTAATTTGGACTGTTTCGGCGGCTCGCTTTTTCCTTTTCCTGGTTTTCCAGCCTTAGGCTTCGCCGACATATCCTCGCCCAAATGCTGGGATACGTTCTGTCCCAAATGAGAGAGTTATTTGCCGATTTTTTTTCTCCAGGAGCAGAGCAGAGCGAGACACGTCCGTCCTACGTGGCAGCCATAACCGGAAGTCCCTTTTTTAATCTTTACTTTTATCTATCCGAAATAAAGATTCATTCATTCATTCAGTCAAATGTGCTTTGCATTCTCTTTTGTCCTATTGTTATACATCCCCGGAGTAAGAGAGGAGTCTGGCGCCAGGTTAATCACGCAATTGATATGTATTGTTCTGATATGTACAGTATATCACTATGTAAATGTGCCATGCATTCTCTCTGGTCTGTATAAAAGAGCTGACTTTACATGCCTCAGGAAGCTCACTCACAACAGTGCCACACACAGCCCACAGCACACAGTGCTGCTGTGAGCTCAATGATGATGGAGGAATAAAACTCTTAAAACCTTCAGCTCGCCATGTCACGCCTGAACTTTTGTTCCTCCACACTGCCTGGCTTAAATAACTTTCTTCAAATTTTTCCACAATAAGAGCTCTCAAGGCAGCATGAAGGATAAATATGCTCTAAAAGTTATCCTATTTATGCGTATTTGTGTGCAACCCCCCCCAGCCACCCACCGTCTCTAAATCTCAATCCAAGCTTTTCTGAAAATTCAGGAGGGAAAAAAACTTTTGTAGAAAAAACTAGCAAATTTATATTGAAATTGTTGCTAATTGCAAGAAAATAGATATATTTACAAAAACACACGATTTCACGAGAGAATAGTAGTACCCTGCCTCTCGGCCAAAGATGCTGGGATAGGCTCCAGCGGCCCCCCCCCCGCGACTAGTGATGTGCGGATCGCTCCTGAAATATCGATACCTCCGATACAGGATCTTTATGCTCTAAAATCGATACTCAAATCAAAATATCGATACTTTTGATCTTTATTAGTCCCACAATGGAGAAATTCCAGGATTGCAACAGCACAGGGATAGCAACACTCAGAGCAACAATCAGAAGGCAAGAGAAAAACAAGAGCAGCGAGTATACATATATATATCCTTAACAGAAACACGGTGAAAAGTAACTAAACTATTGAGATGACGTCTAAGTGACACGCGGTTGGTGGGACTACTTTTTCTTCCGCCTGGGTAAGTGCGTCATGCGTTTTTTTTTTAGATTTAAAAGACGTGTAGCCGCAAAAAATATCGGTATCGGTATCGCCGATACCAGCCTGAATTTTACTATCGGATCGGAAAGGAAATCAGTGGTATCGAACATCACTACCCGCGACCCGAAAAGGATTAAGCGGAAGAAGATGAATGAATGAGTTGCATTCTCGTGACTTTAGCTCACTTTCACAAATGATAAAGAGGTAAACCGGGAGGGGGCAGTAATGCCGCGACACAGAGTACTATACGCAACTGTCTCAAAAACACAAACGAAGAAGAAACAGACGTCTCTGGTTGGTTGGCTTTTTGGAACGTGATCTCGCGCATGCGCAAAAGGCCTGGCGAACTTTAACGTTTACTTTTAAACAACAGATCAGCCTTTTCCAAACGTTTTTACCAGTGCGTATGTTCGTTATTGTCCGTGAGTCGTTTTTCGTTGGATAGTTAAGAGTTTTGTTTGTCAGATAAACATGTTACAGTCTGAACCCCGAGAAAAGGTAAGTTTAATCCAAATTATCAGAATAACTGTCGGTTCTTATCTTATCCTACACTTTATTACATGTATAGTTTATTTCTTTTATCTTATCATGTTTAATGTTGCAGCATTGTACCAAGACAAATTCCTAGTTTGTGTACTACATGAACAATGGCAATAAACCTGATTCTGATTCTGATTCTGGTGAATATGCAGGATTTAGCTTGAAATATAATAAGCTAGCTAACTAAATGCTATCTTAAATAAATATGGAGTTGGTTAAGGTCTAACTAAAGATAATAAACTTGACCTATAGAGGGGATGGATTGGAACAGAATTCTTGGCAGTTACAGGGCAGTTACCTTACGCAGTATTGAGTGGTTCCAAGGTTGTCATAGCCAGGAGCGGTACTGGGGTTAAGCTCCCAGTGCTCATAAAATGCTCCTTACGGCGTGCGTCTCGAAAATCCTCTGACAACTAAGTCCAACTCCTAGCCTGCCCGTGTGGTTTAGTCTCTAAGCCCGGCGGAACTGCTTTTACTAATAGGAGAAGGGGCGAGGGCGGATTTCTGGCGCCTTAAAACCAGATGCTTCGGGTAGATGGTGGCTCGTCAGAATCAGAATGAGATTTATTGCCATTGTTCATGTAGTACACAAACTAAGAATTTGTCTCGGTGCAATGCTACAACATTAAACATAGAGTAACACTAAAGATAAAAACTATGCATGCAATAAAAGGTAGAATAAGAATAAGTAATGCTAATCTATGCAATTTTTAAATATATTAATAAGAGCAGCAGATATTGTGGAGTTCCACATAGTGCAGTCGGCAATGCAAAAAGAAAACAAGTGATAATTGTCATGAGTCTGGTTGAGCTGCTGTACATAGTGCACGAGAGTCTAATAAGTCACTTAGTGTTCAGCAGTCTGATGGCAGAGGAAGGAAGCTGTTCATGTAGCGGGAGGTTTTAGTCTGAATGGACCGAAGTCTCCTGCCTGAGGGGAGGGGGGCAAACAGTGCGTGTCCAGGGTGTGAAGGGTCGGCTATGATCCAACCTGCACGCCTCCGGGTCCTGGAGATGTACAGGTCCTGGAGGGATGGGAGCTTGCAGCCGATCACCTTCTCAGCAGCGCGCACAACGCGCTGCAGCCTTAGTCTGGGAACCTTAGGAGTTACCTTAGTCTGGAGTCTTAGACACCCTGGGAAGGTAGCCCATCTAGGGGAAGGTAAACCCTGATTTCAAACCTCCACTGCCTTGCGGCATACCCGGTCACAGGAAAGGCTTCGGGAGTCAACCCTGAGGAAAAATCCGGAGTCGGAGCCCCTAAGGCAGTTCTCTGTTGTGCTCAACATCGTTCTGGCAGCTCCTGCGACGGCGCTGGTGCCAAACTAAATCCGGTTCCGGTTTCCGGTTCCGGTTCCGCCGGACCGGTGGCGCCACACGAGTAGGCTGCCCGTTGCAACAGCCTTTTTTTTGTCTTCCTTCTTCTTTCTACACCTTTCACTCTGTATATATATCACGGACGCACGGATCGCCCCGGGGGTTTCCCGGGTCGGCGGACGGAGCCACGGTTTGCAGCGGGAGACGTTGCAGCGGGGAGGAGCTGGTGCTAGCTAGCACTTGGCCGCCACCCGGTGCTAATGGGAAACTCGACATACCGGGAGCTGTAGCGAAAACGATGCGGGTGCCGGGCTGGAGTTTAGGCGGCGTGAAAGAAATATAAGACAGAATAATAAAGAGCGATGGCAAGAACCAAGCAGACCGCCCGTAAAATCTACTGGAGGAAGAAGCCCCCCAGGAGACAGCTAGCCACCAGGGCTGCTCAGAGAGGCGCTCCGGCCACCGGCAGAGTGAAGAGGCCTCGCCGTCACAGGCCCGTGGCTCTGAGAGAGATCCGTCGCTACCAGAAATCCACGGAGCTGCTCATCCGTAAGCTGCCCGTCCAGCGCCTGGTGAGGGAGATCGCTCAGGACTTCAAGACCGTCCTGCGTTTCCTGAGCTTTGCCGTCATGGCTCTGCAGGAGACCAGCGAGGCCCACCTGGTGGTCTCTTCTTCGCTAAGGGGGTCACCATCATGCCCAAAGACTTCCAGCTGGCCCGCCGCATCCGCGGAGAGAGAGCTTAGACTTTCTGCTGCACATTCACCAACCAGCCATAATGCTCTGCACTGTGTGTCTATATATATACATTTATAGTAATATGGACATATGTTTACTAGATGTTGTTTTTTTCTTGCCTTCTGATTGTTGCTCTGAGTGTTGCTATCCCTGTGCTGTTGCAATCCTGGAATTTCCCCATTGTGGGACTAATAAAGGCTTATCTTAAACTATAGCAGCCCTGCTGTTCCTTTGGATTCATCAGTGACGTGGAGAGGGGGGACATGCTGCATGGGTAACATCTTGTCCTCCATATCTTCCTGCCCAGGCTTGAATCCTACCAACGCCCAACGCTGGAAGGTAGAACACCGGTGCGCATCGGCCTGTTCAGCCACAGGCGGTGCTGTTCCAGCAGAGTAGACGTTTAGGATTCTCTTCCATGGTCATCATAGACCGACGGAGGCCGACATTTTTAGCAGTATTGAGTATGTTTCAGCTTTAGTTTGTATGCAAGAAAACATAAAAATCACACAATATTTAGACACAACAATACACTGAGTACCTTTTTTACTTAAGACGTTAATATCACACTGTTTACTTGAATGTAGTGATGTCTGGGTAACGGCACACATAAGTGAAGAACTGGTTTGAGCCTTTAAATATTTATCTATTTTTTTGTCAGTTAATACAGGATGGAATAAGATTAGCTCTTTGCAGTGCAAGCAGACACTCTGTACTGCTTTGACTGAATACTGTGTGTCTTTTGTGTGTTTTACTGCATACACCTTTATGCTGTCACTCAGTATTTTGTAACTGCCATGAGTTCTGTTCTCATGTGCATACCCTCTATTGATCATACGTTATATGCTAAATGTACCACCTAGATTCTAGGTGGCACTAGGGGTGTCCAATCATGTGCCATGGAGGGCCAAGACCCTGCAGGTTTTCTCTTCTACCCAGTCTCTTCAGCAGGTGTTTGCACATATCTGCAATCGGTGGGAAGAAATTCAGTGAAATCTGCTGTTGAAGACGCTGGTTGGAAGTAAAACCTGCAGGGTCATGATTGGACACCCCAGACCTAGAACATCTATTGGTGTAAATGAGTTTGACCATGTGAAGCTGTTACCTGTTGTTTATGGAGTGGAGCAACTGAAGCTTGGTCACCTGCAGAGCTCACCAGCCCATGTGACAAACACGCAGTGCCTCCTGGGATGAGTAGCCCGGACGGTTGTAAACAAACTGCAAGAGTAAATGGCGACTCTGCATTTGTTATGAACAAATGACAAAAAAAAAAAAATCACAAAATGGACCGTTGGAAGGAAAATTTAGAGGGACCGAACTATGCCAAACTAAACGGGAGGGCAAAGGCATGCTGTTTGGCAAAGCTTACAGGGGTTAACGAGCTGGATCCCTACCAACATACCATGTGGCGTTCGGAAGTAAACATTCTGCCTAACTTTGAACATGCCATCATTTATAATGATATAATTTTAACTGTAAGTCCATATACACACAAAGTTTTCAGTAAATTTAGATCTCTGCAGCAAACCCAAGTACAGTTCACAGATGGATGATGCATGACTTGGAGATGTACAAGGCAGACCTAAAGACAGTTGTGTGCACAAAGGTATGTTTTTTTTTTTCCTCTCTTGTTATGCTAAACATCGTTCTTTCCTAATACAACCAGATGAAATTAAAATGTGCAGCATTCTGAAAGTATTTTTTAAAATGTACAGAAATTATGTATATCATTTTCAAGTACTGTGAAAAAATGTGAAGTTGTCATTTGTTTTAAATCTATATGAAACATCAAATTGTTTACTTTGTTTTAATTATACAAATGTGTGCTCTTATTATACCTCTTCTGCTTAATCTGTTGTAATTCTGAATGTGTTGTGGTGTACTTGCAGGCAGCCAGAAGAGCAGGATGACATGGTTGCCTGTGATAACCAAAACTGTGCAATCCAGTGGTTCCAGGATGTGTGGGACTCAGTCGAGCAGCAGCCCCACAGCAGCCGTGGTTATACCACATGTGCACACTCGAATAATACTATAGCATGAGTCTTGTTTTATAATATAACATTGTTGTGTGAAACACATTGACGCATGTCATTTTATTTTCCTTTTTTTTTTTTTTTTTTTTTACTATAAGTTTTCCATAATCCTGGGCTATTTTATTTCAGTTGTGTGTTCTGTAACTGTGTTTTATGTAATCCTTCTCTCATACTTAATTGTGCAGTAGCCTGGTGGAGCACCCACAGTTTCATTGTACTGTACAACTGTACAATGACAGTAAAGCATATTCTATTCTTTGTGACTTGAAAGTGTTCCACATTTTCCATAGCTTTTGAAAAGTATTACAGCCAAAAAGACCCCTTTTTTTTTAACTGCGCTTGGCACACATTCTGTACAGTGTTTTCCACAACTTAAGTTGTGCTCAGAATTTTCCACCTTATAAATAAAGAGCTGGAGTTTGTAAGCCATTGTGTACTTTATTTTCAAATTGTTACAAAGCAGTTAAATACATCATGTCTGAAGGGGTAAACCATCCCAAAAACATGTCAGTGTCTCCATTCTAAAACTATGGCTTTATAATGACATTTGGACACATATTGGTCAATGCACAGGTTACAGCAACAATCTTATCCAGTAAAGTCATGTTCTCACCTTCACAAGGTACCACAAAGGCCAGACGTGCAGTGCATCTGGAAAGTATTCACAGCACTTCACTTTTTCCACATTTTATGTTATAGCCTTATTCCAAAAGGGATTAAATTCATTTTTTCCTCAAAATTCTACACACAATACCCCATAATGACAGTGTGAAAAAAGTTTTGAGATTTTTGCAAATTTATTAAAAATAAAAAAACTAAGAAATCACATGTACATAAATATTCACAGCCTTTGTCATGAAGCTCAGAATGGAGCTCAGGTGTATCCTGTTTCCACTGATCATCCTTGATGTTTTTACAGCTTAACTGGAGTCCATCTGTGGTAAATTCAGTTGATTGGACATGATTTGGAAAGGCACACACCTGTCTGTATAAGGTCCCACAGTTAACAGTGCATGTCAGAGCACAAACCAAGCATGAAGTCAAAGGAATTGTCTGTAGACCTCCGAGACAGGGTTGTCTCGAGGCACAAATCTGGGGAAGGGTACAGAAAAAATTCTGCTGCTTTGAAGGTCCCAATGAGCACAGTGGCCTCCATCATCCATAAATGGAAGAAGTTCAGAACCACCAGGACTCTTCCTAGAGCTGGCCAGCCGTCTAAACTGAGCGATCGGGGGAGAAGGGCCTTAGTCAGGGAGATGACCAAGAACACGATGGTCACTCTGTCAGAGCTCCAGCATTGCTCTGTGAAGAGAGGAGAACCTTCTAGAAGAACAACCATCTCTGCAGCAATCCACCAGTCAGGCCTGTATGGTAGAGTGGCCAGACGGAAACCACTCCTTAGTAAAAGGCACATGGCAGCCCGCCTGGAGTTTGCCAAAAGGCACCTGAAGGACTCTCAGACCATGAGAAACAGAATTCTCATGTCTGATGAGACAAAGATTGAACGCTTTGGCGTGAATGCCAGGCGTCATGTTTGGAGGAAACCAGGCACCGCTCATCACCAGGCCAGTACAGTCCCTACAGTGAAGCATGGTGGTGGCAGCATCATGCTGTGGGGATGTTTTTCAGTGGCAGGAACTGGGAGAATAGTCAGGATAGAGGGAAAGATGAATGCAGCAATGTACAGAGAAATCTTGGATGAAAACCTGCTCCAGAGCACTCTTGACCTCACACTGGGGCAACGGTTCATCTTTCAGCAGGACAGCGACCCTAGGCACACAGTCAAGATGTCAAAGGAGTGGCTTCAGGACAACTCTGAATGCCCTTGAGTGACCCAGCCAGAGCCCAGACTTGAATCCAATTGAACATCTCTGGAGAGATCTGAAAATGGCTGTGCACCAACGCTTCCCATCCAACCTGATGGAGCTTGAGAGGTACTGCAAAGAGGAATGGGCAAAACTGCCCAAAGATAGGTGTGCCAAGCTTGTGGCATCATGTTCAAAAAGACTTGAGGCTGTAATTGCTGTTAAAAGTGCATCAACAAAGTATTGAGCAAAGGCTGTGAATACTTAGGTACATGTGATTTCTTATTTTTTTTATTTTTAATTTGCAAAATAAAAAAAAAAAAAAAAACTTTTTCACATTGTCATTATAGGGTGTTGTGTGTAGAATTTTGAGGAAAAAAATGCATTTAATCCCTTTTGGAATAAAGCTGTAACATAAAATGTGGAAAAGGTGAAGCGCTGTGAATACTTTCCGGATGCACTGTTTAGTGCATCCGCTATTACTCTCTCCACATGGAGAGAGTAATGGCGTGTAATACCCTGTTACTCTCTCCACGTCTTTGACATCAGACTAAGGACTAAAGACCGGGGGATCGCGGGGATCATGAGATCGTGGGTTCGATCCCAGCCCCCGACCAACAGTGAGCTGTGTGGAGTTTGCATGTTCTCCCCGTGTTGCGTGGGTTTACTCCGGGATTTCTCCGGTTTCCTCCCACATACCAAAAACATGTAGGTTTGGGGCGCTCGCGCATGCGGCGACCGGCGGCCGGTGGCTTGTCACCGGACTGCGAGCCAAGTCTACCTGCGGGTACAGGTGAGTAACAAAAAAAAAAAAAAAAAAAGACAACAGACTAAGGCTGCAGCGCGTCGTGCGCACTGCTGAGAAGGTGATCGGCTGCAAGCTCCCATCTCTCCAGGATCTGTACATCTCCAGGACCTGGAGGCGTGCTGGCCGGATCATAGCCGATCCCTCACACCCTGGTCACGTACTGTTTGCCCCCCCTCCCCTCAGGTAGAAGACTTCGGTCCATCCAGACTAAAACCTCCCGTCACATGAACAGCTTCTTCCCCTCTGCCATCAGACTGCTGAACACTAAGTGACTTATTGACTCTCGTGCACTATGTACAGCAGCTCAACCAGACTCATGTCAATCATCACTGTTTTCTTCCTGCATTACCGACTGCACTATATGGTTCTCCACATTATCTGCTGCTCGCTAATATATTTTAACTGCTGACCAGTATTACTCTCTTATTCTACACTTTATTGCATGTATAGTTTATTTCTTTTATTTTATCATGTTTAATGTTGCAGCATTGCACCGAGACAAATTCCTAGTTTGTGTACTACATGAACAATGGCAATAAATCTGATTCTGATTCTGACATCAAGCTGGCTGTGGCCCCTGGTGAATGCAGGTATTTTCAGTGTGGTGCCTACAAGGGTATTGCTTTCCTTAATATCAAATCCACGGTCTGCCAATGCTACCATGTCTGCTGGTGACAGCTTCTGAAGAAAGCCACAGTTCTCCTCTTGCAGGAGTAAAATTTGGTTAAGCCTAAGGTGACATGCTACAGTTCTGCTGTTCTTGCACATTTTCCATGTGAGCATCATCAGCCTGACGGATCTGTGCTGCTTCATCAGATGTTCTTTCCTTCATCTCAGCCAGAGGTGTGGTGTCATCTGTTGGTGATAAGGACAATATACTACTTTAGTTAATATATTTTGTAATCAAAAGGAATCCCGAGATACATTTTGGAAAGAAAAAGAGGCCAAAAAAAAAAAAAAGACTGTGAATATAAAGGAGCTACATTATCCATCTTGGTCATGGGACCAGTGTTGTTGGGGCTTCACTTGAATGCCCTGCCGATTCTTTTTGTCGTGATCTCCTCGCCCTTTTGCATAAGCGGTTAAACCTATCAGGAGTTGTAGCTTGAACCTCTGCATGCCCAAGGTTTAGAGAAGGTGCCCAGTCAGGATCACGCTCTAGCATTTCATAAGCTGGTCTGCTTGTAAAAGCAAAGAAAACAGGAAGAAAATACTTAGGTGTAGAACAAATTCAACCACTTAAACATTCAGAATTGTGTAGTGATATACTTTTTCTAACTACACAGATATCTGAGTCTTTGTTTAGCTTAGCACTGCTAACGTAGGCAAAACGCTATGACCAAGCAAGCTGTAACCACTTGGCAACAACAGAGTTATATATAGTAAATTGTAACTTAAGAAAATGCTTTGAACACACCACCATCAATAAAGGAATGTGGTTGAAAGTTATGTTGGGTCTTCTCATGGCTGCAATCCAGGCCATGCATCAACTCTTTGTTAGATCCAAAACGTAGACTGTGCTTTTTTTCTTCCACATTGAAAAACGATAAAAGCCTATTCTGTCATTTATCTTTTTCCACAGCGGTTGTGAGAATGACTATTGCCGTTTACAACACAGCAATACTTCCCCATGTCTGCTTTTTTGTGATGCTAGGTGTAGAAGTAATCTCCATGAACAAACCTTGGGCTACTTTTCCCACAATGCACCTGGTCACTTTTGTAAACACATCACACTGGCGAGCTCTATATTACACGAGAGAGAGTACGGTATCCATGAATATAGTAACTGTGTGTGTGATATGTCTGATTAGAGTATCACACCCATAGTTGGTATATTCATGATACTAAACGACCTAAAGTGTAATATTGCTTTTATACAATAGTTCCGGCAAACACAATTTATTAAATGACAGCAATATTGGACAAAATATAATTATTTGTTTAACCAGTTATTTTGCGCAGCTGAGGAAAATGATAGGGCAGCGCGGTGGTGGAGTGGTTAGCACTGTGGTAGCACAGCAACTCACCCTTGGCCAGGGGATCCTGGGTTTGATTCCAGCCCCCGACCAACAGTGATCTGTGTGGAGTTTGCATGCTCTCCCCGTGTCTGCATGGGTTTACTCCGGGATTTCTCCAGTTTCCTCCCACATGCCAAAAACATGCAAGTTAGGTCAATTGGCATCAAACTGGGGATTCTAAATTGTCCTCAGGTATGACTGTGAGAGTGAATGGTTGTCTGTCTCTCTGTGTTGGCCCTGTGATGGACTGGCGATCTGTCCAGGGTGTACCCTGCGTCTCGCCCAAAGATGCTGGGATAGGCTCCAGCCCCCCGTGACCCGAAAAGGATTAAGTGGAAGAAGATGGATGGAGGAAAATGGTCCCTTGAATGTAGCCAGTAACTGTTGCTATAACATCTCAATCAGCATTAAGACGTCTGTCATTTCACACACATGTAAACAAATATTGTCAAGTGCAAAAGTAAGTTGTTTTTTTCCCTTGTCCTGTCAGACAGCTAGGTGAGCAGAACTAAGATCTGTTACCCTTATTGTGCCAAAACAGATTTACTTTGCCAAAAGGAGCTTTATACAGTACCTATGTACTGTATATTGCTGTAAACTCCTCCTGTAATAACTTTTAATGCTTTATTCAAATTATTTTACCCATGAAGGACCTGACAGGATGGGAAATGGGGAAAGGAAGTGTGTGGAGGGGGCAAGAAAAGGAAGAGGAACAGATTAAAAAAAAAAAAAAGACAAGCAAACCAACAACTTAAAAAAAAAAAAAAACAGAAGACAAATTGCTTCTTCCACCGAAGAGGTCTCAACACGAGTCTGGCATCCGCACCCATTAAAGGGGAGACATTTGTGTGTGTGCATCTGTGTGCGTGTATATGAGAGCACCTGCAAAATAAGTGTGTGCATGTGAGTGGTTTGTCAGGAAGCATACGAAGAGGGAGGCCGGTCGCAGCAACCCCCTGCCCGAAAACCCTGAGCAGGCAAGGCAGCACCATCAGCCCCCACAGGGCGCAAATGCCCAAGGTCAACAAGCCCCAGGAAAACCAGGCATCCGCCCACGGAGGGACGGCCAAGGGAGACCAGGCGGCCGGCGTGGTGGGCCCACGCCCCCGGGCCCCACCAACCCCCCAGGTGCCGAGAGGCCAGTGCCCTTACCCCCCAGGCTGGAGACCAGCCTGTGCCCCCCGGCGCACATCCCAGGGACCTCCATGCCCAAAGAAGCCCCTGCCCAGGGGAGCCCATGTTGCCGAGAGACACCACCCCCTTCAATCTGGCACCTCTCGACTAGCAGACACACCCATTCCCACACCTTCACACTCTCATGCTCTCATATGCACCCACATGCACTCACTGACTCACATTCCCCCACACAGTCCCACACTCGCACTCCTGGACCCACCCATTCTCTCTCACTCCTGTACCCGCTCAATCTCGCTCCCACTCGCCCTCAGGGTCACCCACACTCACTCACGTTCATCCATGCACACACTCTCACTCATACTCCGACCTACTCACATCCATTCGTGCTCTCCCCCTCACACTCATCCACCCTCATTCACCCTTATTTCCTTGGGCAATTGCGATGCAAATGCAGCAAGCCTGAATGCGCAGCAGCGGCTGGGAAGACCGCTGGTGCAGGCCAGCAGCCACCCCCTTGCCGATCCACCCCAGGGTGGCTGTGGCGACAGAAGCAGACCCCCACTCCCAGCGCCCACCCAAGCGATTTATCAGCAGACCACCGCAGGCGCCCCGAGATGCCACCTGACACGCAAAGCGCCACACAAAACCGACCCACCATCACCATCTCCATTCATCACTCCCTCACTCTCTTGTTCAATCCCACTCTCACTCCCTTGTTCGTATCTATTCATTCAGCAGCACCCAGGGATTTTGACAACATGACGGGTCCCAGACCCCTCGCTGGGCCCCCAGGCCCCCGGCAGAAGGAGGGCAACAGGGGTGGGGGAAGACCCCCACCCCCTCTCCCCCTTGCACAAATCATGACAGGTGTGTGTCGGTTGTATGATGTGATTGTGTGCAAGATGTGTGAACTACCATAGTGCAGTTAAAATTGAGGGGATGGTAGTTGGAGCACCACTAGCCACTGTGGTAGCAGTGGGGCTCTCATCTTCTCCAGTGTCTAAAATGCAATTAAAATTGAGGTGAGGGCAGCCCCACTGCACAGCAGAGGTGCCCCCTTCACCGACACAGTGCGGCACCGCCCCCACCCCCCTGCCCCAAAGCCCTAAGTGAATCCAAGAAAATATATTTTCTACCTAGAATTGGGGTGGGGGGATAAGACTGGGGGAGAGACTGTCCAAAAACGAGCCCGTCCACCCCTAGAAGCCAGCTCGCAAACTGGTTCAGGAGGCCACCCACTGCCCCCAAATCCCAACCCAGGGCGAGGGCCGCCGGGCTGAGCAGCCCAGAACACACCAGGGTTGCGCTCCTAGCACCACAAACATGTTGGAGCAGCCACACCCATTCCTACTCATCTTGCACACATGAACATGCACAACAACAATAGTCACAATAGTAAACAATGAGCTGGACCCATATGGTGCCCCACATGCCAAGCGACATCCCTGAGCGCCCACAGCAAGCCCACGACCACCCACCCCAGATGCACACCGGTAGCAGCAGGCTGCCCTGCAGCCACAGCCACCCCTGAGCAGCTCAACGGCAATACGGCCGCCAACCCATGCCAACTGCCCCCCTGAGCACCCACACACACCTAGCGCCAAAGGCATCAGGGGCACTGCGACCAAGCGCCCCGCCCCGTGACACAGCAGCAGGGCGGCTGGAACAAGCAGACCCTGAATCGCCAACCCCATGCCACTAGATGGTCCGCCCCACCCCTGCCACCCAACGAGGTTCCCCACCCACACACACATCCTTCCCCCCCACACATCCACCCACAGGTATCTGCACCCCCCCGCTCACCCTCATGTGCACACACACACACTCAACATCACAGATGCCCACCTACACCCACGCATAGCTCCACATGCCCACACACAACACACATGTGCACGCACTCACTGCCGCACACACACACACACCCACCCACTCTCACACACGTATACACACACACACACACACTCACACACGCTCACCCACACCCGCAGGCCCCGGAGGGCGGGGAGGGCACCCCCCCCCCCCCCCCCCCCCCCCAGGATGCAGGCACCCACCGCACAGCACCGCCAGGGCCCCGGGGAGGGGATGATCCCGCCATGCAAGGACATGCCGGGGCCGGCCCGCACCACCAACGCACACCTGACTCTGACCCAGAGGGGGAACGCTCCCCGCAACACAATGCAAGGGCAGGCAGCCCCCCCTCCCCCCAGCCAGACACATGGCCACCCTGGAACAGGCCCCCCGGACACCGGCCCCTCATGGTCAGGGCGCAGCCAGCCGCCAGAGACGCCAAGGAGAGCAAACTACCACCCGCCACCCCTCAGGTTATAGAAAAAATAAGTGGGGACCAGAGAGAATTGAATTCAGCCAATTCATTGTTTGAGGAGGCAGACATTCTCTCCAAGCTAATATAATCTAATGGTAGGTTATTATAGTGAGTCATGCATAAATTATTTCTTGATTTTCAATTCATGATGATAGTTTTTTTTGCGATGCATAAGGCAGTGAGAACCATGTGTGACATCCTTGCCTCTATATTTATTTCACTTAGATCACCTAATATGTAAAGTGTGGGTGAGGATGGGACAGGATACCCAAGCCATGCCAACAAGTCCTCACATGTCTTCCGCCAGAACTTTTGGACTGGTGCACAGGACCACATAGCATGCATATAACTATCTGGGACATTGCTGGTGCAGTAGAAGCAGATATTTGTGTGACTCAGGCCCATTTTAAACATCCTTTGTCATGTGTAATGAGTTCTATGTATGTAGAACTTTGTACTGTATGATTTGTAAATTAGAGTTTTTAGTCATCTTAAAAGTGTTTAAACATATTTGTGTCCATAAGCTTTCATCCTTATTGATCGATAAGTCTTATCTCCAATTTTGATTTTGGAAGAGATATTGACTCATCCAGTTTTGATCATAGTCCTTGTATTTTCAATATCAATTTATGGGAAGGAAGATTTAGAAACTCTGCCACCTTAACTGGTACCTCTAGATCCATCTGATTAAGATTGAATCTTGCTTTTATAATGGATTTAAGTTGTTGGTACTCACAAAATTTTTTTATCACTGATATTGTACTGTGACACTAATTCCTGAAACTGGATAAAATTTCCACCTTAAATAAGATGCTCTAAGTTTTTTATTCCCTTCTCTTGCCATAGTGGAAAGTTTAATGTCCTCTTTTGTTGCAAGATATCAGGATTATTCCAAATGGGTGTGAATTTACAAGGGACAAGTGAAGACCCTGTTATTTTTAAAAATTTATGTTAATGCTTTTAAAACAGTCATGGTGGTTAACACACACACACACACACAGAGCCTGTTCAGCATCTAACCATGGGTTTCCTAGTGGGGTTGATTTTGTCCATTTAGAAACAAACTGCAGTCTATTGGCTAAGAAGTAATTTAAAAAAATTGGTTAATCTAAACCTCCGCACCCTTTTGCTTTTTGAAGAGTTTTTAAACTGATCTGTGATGGTTTATCTTTCCATAAAAATTTACTTGAGTCGAAAGACTTAAACCAGGCCATAGATGGTTGAGTAGGAATTCATCCATCCATCCATCCATCCATCAGTCCATCTTCTTCCGCTTAATCCTTTCAGGTCGCGGGGGGGGGGGGGGGGGGGCTGGAGCCTATCCCAGCATCTTTGGGCGAGAGGCAGGGTACACCCTGGACAGATCGCCAGGCCATCACAGGGCCAACACAGAGAGACAGACAACCATTCACTCTCACAGTCATACCTAAGGACAATTTAGAATCCCCAGTTTGATGCCAATTAACCTAATGCATGTTTTTGGCATGTGGGAGGAAACCAGAGAAATCTCGGAGTAAACCCACGCAGACACGGGCAGAACATGCAAACTCCACACAGATCACTGTTGGTCGGGGGCTGGGATCAAACCCAGGATCCCCCGGCCAAGGGTGAGTTGCTGTGCTACCGCAGTGCTAACAACTCCACCACCGCACTGCCCTACCATTTTCCTCAGCTGCGCAAAATAACTGGTTAAACAAATCATTATATTTTGTCCAGTATGCACGGTGCACTGCACGGTGGCGCAGTGGTTTAGCACTGTGGCAGCACAGTTTTACCCTCGGCCGGGGGATCGCAAGGATCATGAGATCGTGGGTTCGATCCCAGCCCCCGACCAACAGTGAGCTGTGTGGAGTTTGCATGTTCTCCCCGTGTTGCGTGGGTTTACTCCGGGATTTCTCCGGTTTCCTCCCGCATACCAAAAACATGTAGGTTTAGGGCTCTTGCGCACGCAGCGACCGGCAGCCGGTGGCTTGTCACCAGACTGCAAACCAAATCTACCTACGGGTACAAATAAGTAACAAAAAAAAAAAAACAATATTGCTGTCATTTAATAAATTGTGTTTGCCGGAACTATTGTATAAAAGCAATATTACACTTTAGTGCTAACCACTCCGCCACTGCACTGCCGCTGGGTAGGAATCATTGAAAATAAATAGCTGATTTTAGGAAAGACCATCATTTTAACGGTTGCGACTCTTCCCATTAGTGATGTAGGTAGTGTCCTCCAGCGCATAAGGTCGGCTTGTATTGTTTTTAGAAGGGGAATGTGATTTAGTCGCAATAACCCTTAGAGCCTGGGGGAAATATCTATTCCTTAATATTTAATATTACAGGATTGTATTGGAATAATGGATATTCCTACGTAAAAGTGCACGAGAAGGCTTATGACAGTTGTAGCTGAAGCGTGTGATGTGGTCTTTCACGGTCTGCTGTTTAGCTAAGCCTGCGACACAACACGAAGGCATAGCCATAAAATTAAAACAAGAAACCAGAGAAACTGTGAGCTACAAAGCTGCTGTCATTACAGTCAACAACACTGGAGTCCGTTCTGTCGCTTACGTCATAGGGGTGCTGCCGTTAATTCGGTGGGCGGCACCACAGTCCAGTCAGCGGCTGTGGTTTTTTGATGATAACTAGTTTATGCAGGCGCGGTTGTAAATATTATATTGATCATCGACAATGACTTTTGGGTTTACACAACATACTAAAAAATGTCAAAAACGTGTCATCAGCTCTTTAAGGTCCATGTACTTCAAGTTATTTCCTCTAAACCAGAAGTATGAGAACAGACATAAAGGTTAGTACATTGTGAACGAATACAGATAACATACAACAACAACCTAACAACTTCAGCAAAATTAGCTACAACAGACAAACAAGCAAACAACAACCTCAACAAAAAGAAAAAACATCAGACAAATGTTAACAAATTAAACCGAGATCGAATAGGAGACCTTTGCACAATTACTCTTTTTCCACCTGTAGCTAAGAAAACAAAGGAGGCTCTAGAATAACCAGGGGGTTATAGTTTCATCCATAAACAGCTTGCCATCAATAAACAATCTATCCACAGAGACAATAGCTCGTTTACGTTCTTGAATGTTTTGTTTCCTAATGGGTAAAAGCTTCCTTCTCCTTTCCAAGATTTCCTGTGGAAATTGATTATTTAGACCATAATTGGTGTTTTTAAGCTGCCTGCCCTGCCTCTGTACCAGAATTTTTTGCTTAAAATGTTCAAATTTGGCAACAATAAGTCTGGGATGTTTATTTTGGGGATATTTTTTGCCCAATGCAGTGGACTCAGCTGAAGGTAATTGATTTTGTAACTTTGGGGGACAGTTTCAGTTGCGTGGACATAAATTCACAGACCAGCTGTTCTGGATTTTTATTTTTTTTCAGCAATTCCAGAAAAAAGAAGGTTATCTCTCATGCTGCGGGACTGCAAATTGAGAACAGTTTCCTTCATCTTCCGGTTCTCTCTTTCAGCAACACCAAGTTGCGTGGTTAGCGTGTTTACCGACTTTTTCAAGCTATTGTTTTCCTCTAACAGAGAGATAAGCTGTGCCTGACTGTATTCCAGACTCTCACATACGCTCTGGAATTCTTTATGGAGCAGCTTTAACGCTAGTCTACCACCCATCCCTGTGCTGTTGCAATCCTGGAATTTCCCCATTGTGGGACTAATAAAGGCTTATCTTATCTTATCTTATGCTGGTAAGCTTATTTTCAATAGAGAAAAGGATATCATTCACCTCTGAGCTGTCCCGTGATTTTGCGGGCGTTAGTTTTGGCGAGTCTGCCAGTCTCAGTCATTTAGACTGGGAAGCAGGAACAGGAGACTGCTCCATAACACAGCAACGGTAATAAAACTCGTCGATATAGTTCTCTAGTTCCTCCAGCTCCGTACGAAAAAAGAAAGATAGAAACAGTCAGTTAATGGATTAATTACAAAAAGAGGAAGAAAGCTATTCGTGGAAAAGTTTGTTTATGCTTGGTCGACGGGTGCCGCCATTTTGGGTTATTGCACAACAGTTTTGGAACATCTCCATGCAAAAGTAAGTTTACATACAAGTCACCTGCTGAGTCGGTACGGCAGAAAACCCGAGATCAAGATGCCGGTTGCTAGCCAGTGGCTAGTAATTGACATGCTAGCAATCGCATGTTTGGCTTGCTTTTCCTTGGCATTTTCAGATGAAACAAAGAGTTCACCACCACAAAGGTATTGTGGTTTGTTAATTGAAACAATGAATCCATACCTGCCAACTACTCCGGTTTTGCCGTAATGGTTCCGGTTTTCAAGACCCCATTCTGGGTTACGGCTTTATTAATCAAAATTACGGTTTTTCACTAAAAATTCAGTCAAAAATTTTCAATCGTAAAAAAAACACGAAAGCAATTCCAAACACGAGATTGTTAGGAATCGTATCTAAATTTAGAACAGAGCAACACGTGATGGCGGCCAGGATAGTCACACTTTTTCAGTGCTGAGACAAAGTTGCTGATTTTGCCACTAAAATCACTAACCAACAGTGAATATCGGATCAACATTTGTGACGCACACGCACAGGCTGAATTTCCACCTTGGTTGAACCAGCTTTTGAAGTAGAAATACCCCTTTATTCGCCTTTCACCGTGCTCTGTGAGTAAACTGAGTAGCGTTTCTTTTCGTGGTTCGCTGCTACGCTTTACCTGAAGCGTTTGCTAAGCTAACGCTATCGCTATTGAGGGTATTGATGTTTCTATTCTCGCACGAAATCCCGGAGAGGCGTGCGTACATGGCGAGATGTAAACACGATGTAAACTGCTGCAGACGTTCGCACGACTGCACTTCAACCCTGGCAAATGGACCATGGATTCGACATCTAAAGGGAGAATACATTTTATAAAATGCCTAAGATTCTGAAGAACATGTGCTGTGTAATTGCAAGCCTTGTCATGCTTGGTGTATCATGTAAACACATAAAATATCAGAGAGATTTTGCCGTCATTACGCACGTGTCATACAGTGCTAGTATACCCTGCTGATATTTCTAGTCTAGTTACCTCTGCTAAGGAGGTTATGTGATCATCAGCGTTGGTTTGTCTGTTTCTTTGTTAGCAAGATAACTCAAAAAGTTATGGACGGATTTTCATGAAATTTTCACAGATTGTCAGAAGTGGGGTATCCTACAGATGATTAGATTCTGGTGGTGATCTGGATCACCGTCTGGATACAGGAATTTTTTAAAGGATTTTTTTTTTTTTTTAATTTAACATTACGAGATAGGGCCATTTTCAATATTTTATTTATGATGTTAAACACTGTATGGGGGGAACTGTGGCGCTTGGCGGAGGACTGCACTCTCCGAGTGCTTTTCTAGTATTCATAATACATCACATCTGGCCTATTCGAAGTTCTATGCAGTGTTAAGATAGTCTTTTGAATGCAAATTTAATGAATGAATTAGTCTTTATTTCGGATAGATTAAAAGTAAAGATTAAAAAGAAACAGAATAATATAACAAAGGCGAAAAAATCCAACAAGGTCAAATTAAACAAGAACTCCTCTGATTATACAGTTCAACATAAGTTATCTGAAATGGGTGATGGCTGAAGCCGCAGCTTATATTGCCCACCCATATTCCATCCAAGAATTCAAAAGAAAAACAAAACAAGAGCGATTGCAATTCAGAACAAAGCTAAGACAAAATGTGACCAAAAAAAAACTAAGTAACAACACAACACAGACTGGATATGACAATCCTTATGTGATTTTACATGTCATCTTGTATATATGTTTGGAGTATTTCTTCCTTTAGTTTTTGTTTAAATTGTCCAAGCGTTGTACATGATTTTAATTCAGGTCCAAAATCGTTCCATAATCTGACTCCTTGCACTGAAACACAGTGTTGTTTGGTGGTAGTTCTCACTGAAGGTTTTTGAAATATACATGTTCCTCTGAAATGATATTGTTTCTCCTGTAGCTCATGTATTTTTACCTACATATGTATAAGCACTATGGGATGCTTGAGATTGCATGTGTGGATTGACCTCACGTCTTGGATGGAACAATATGTCTGGACCGCCTGTGGATAACAGCAAGAAGACGGAGGTACGGCGATAAGGAGCTGAAAAGACTTCCTGACCTCCTAGGGGCCAGGCGGAGGACTGAAGGACGCGGGGGGAGAGTTATTGTCAATAGGGGGTTTTGACGGTGATATGTGATTCTTCCTTTGTTCTGAGATGTATAAATAAGAAGGTTTTGACTCAGCGCTCTCTCTTCTGTTCTTGAGAGATAGCTGGGGATGTGATCGCAACAATAAAACCTGAATTAAGAAATAATTCAGCCTTGTTATTTCACGCTCCCCACATTGGTGACCAAGAGACGTGAGAATGCATAGAAGGGATTCTCCTGATGCAGACTCGTCGGAGTCTGCCCAAGCGAGCGCCGTCTCCATTAAACTGCCAGAATTCTGGCAGGACAACCCGGACTCGTGGTTCCTCCAGGCTGAGGCACAGTTCACGCTCGCAGGAATAACGGCGGATGACACTAAGTTTTACCACGTCATCACAAGGCTCGACAACCGCACAGCTCGATGCGTGCGGAGTCTGGTACAGCAGCCACCCGGTGACAACAAATACGGCGAGTTGAAGACTGCCCTCACCGAGTGTTTCACACCCTCAGCCGAAGAGAGGGCTAGGAGGCTCCTGGCTATGCACGGCCAGGGACGGCGCAGGCCAGTCGCCCTGATGGAAGACATGCTGCAGCTCAGGGAATCGGACACATGCTGCAGCTCAGGGAATCGGACAACGATAATTTCCTATTTATGCACATCTTCCTAAGTAACCTCCCGTCGCACATGAGAAGGACCCTCTCCGGCATGCCTTGTGTGACCCAGTGGGACTTCCGTGCGCTGGCCCGAGAGGCGCAGCGGCTCCTCGACTCCTGCGGCGAGCAGACGGCCACAGCAGCAGCAGCAGACCTAGGTGCGGCGACCCGAGGCAACGAAGAGCCAGAGACAGCGGAGCCAGCCCCACCAACAATGGCAGCGACGCGGCCCCGGCGCAGCGGAGGAGATGGCCTCTGCTATTATCACCGGCGTTTTGCAGAGAAAGCACACAGGTGTGTGCCACCGTGCAGCTACAAGAGCTCGGGAAACTCCAGGACCGGGACCCGTTAGCAGCTTCGGCTCTCGGTGAAAGAAATAAGCTGCTGTACATCACAGATGCGAGCTCCGGGCGGCACTTCCTCATAGACACCGGAGCCCAAGTGAGTTTCATCACCCTGACCTATGCTGACCCCCCTGGTGACGGGGCAACGGCGGCGAACGGCTCGAGCATCAACACCTACGGAGAAAGGACTTTGTTCCAGTCCTTACACGGCCGCACTTATGAATGGACTTTTATCATAGCGGCAGTGAGCTTCAATATGTTAGGTGCCGATTTTCTGTGCTCGCATGGTTTGTTAGTTGATCTTGCCAACAGACGCTTAGTTAATACACTGTGGCGTCCATAATTGTAAATGTATGTGACTCACATGGATGCATGCTTGAATTCAGCCTAGAGAGACTTTAGGCTGGCAATGTGTATTGACATCACACCTCAAGAGGACAATACGTCTGGACCACCTACGGCTCGAGAGAAAGGAGAGGATCCCTCGCATCTGACCATCTGGGGTCAGACAGGAGAACAGAAGGACTCTGGAGTTTTATAATGCAAATGGGAGAATGTAACTGAAGTGTGTGACTTTGTATGTGATGTAGTATTGGAGGTGTGTATAAATGGATGTGAGTGACTGCGCTCAGTCTCTTTTACTCTGACTGAGAGAGAGGACGTAGGATGCGAGAGAATTAAAGAAAATACTGGAAAGACACCCAGTCTTGTCAATTCTTGACTCCTACACTGGTGACCTATACATGAATCTGAGCACGCCGAGGCTGGAAGACAGCCGCTCAGACCCGGATTCACCGGGAATTGCCCGCAGGGGCACAAGCCTGATTAAGCTCCCCGAGTTTTGGCACGATGACCCGCACTCATGGTTCCAGCACGTGGAGTCGCGTTTCCTACTCGGGGGAGTATCAGCGGACGACATTAAGTTTCATAATGTCATCGCGAGACTGGACAGCCGCACAGCTCGGTGTGTGCGGAGCCTGGTGCAGCAGCCGCCCGCTGCTGGCAAATACGACGCGCTGAAAGCCACCCTCATCAGGAGCTTCGTGCCATCGCCCGAGCCAAGGGCCAGGCAGCTGCTGGACCTGCGCGACAGAGGTGGATGCAGGCCGACTGTCCTCATGGAGGACATGCTACAGATGATCGGGACGGACAACGACGCGTTCCTCTTCAAGCACATTTTCCTGAGGACCCTCCCAGCGCACACGAGAGGTCCCCTGTCCAGCAGACGATGTGTGAACCAGCAGGACTTCCGCGAGCTGGCCCAGGAGGCGGAGCGGCTCCTCAACGCCTGCGACGAGCAAGAGACCTCCGTGGCAGCGGCAGACCTCGGCGCGGCGGCTGGGGGCAGTGTGGAGCCAGAGGCAGCAGAACCCACCCCAGCGACGACGGCGGCGGCGAGATCCCGAGCCAGGGGAGATGACAGCCTCTGCTATTACCACCGATGCTTCGCCGAGAAGGCGCACAGATGCATCCCGCCGTGCAGTTTCAAAAAGCGGGGAAACGACCGGGCCGGGAGTCGTTAGCAGCTTCCACTCTCGGTGAACGGAACAAGCTGCTTTATCTGACAGACGCGGGCTCCGGGCGGCAATTCCTCGTGGACAGAGGAGCTTCATCACTGCAACTTATGCGGATCGGGTGGCTGGACCCCGCGGAGATGGAGCAACAGTGGCCAACGGCTCCAGCATCAAGACTTACGGAGAGAGAACCTTGTCTCTGTCCTTCCACGGCCACGCTTACGAGTGGAACTTCATCGTAGCGGCAGTGAGCTTCAATATGTTAGGTGCTGATTTTCTGTGTTCACATGGTTTGTTAGTTGATCTGGCCAACAAACGCCTAGTAAATGCACTCTCTTTCTGTTCTATCCCTTGTGCAGCTTGGGTGTGCCCACCGCCAGTACAGACCAACGTCGCCGCAGCAGGTGGTAAGTTCCACACTCTCCTACACCAGTTTCCAGCACTCACAGTTCCCACTTTTTCAGCTAAGGTGGCGAAACACGGGGTGGAGCACTTCATAACCACGAGTGGCCCACCAGTTTTTGCTAAAGCTCGGCGCTTGGATGCAGCTAAGCTCTCCGTGGCACAGGAGGAGTTCGCCAACCTGGAAAGGTTGGGCAAAATTCGCCGCTCGAAGTCTGCTTGGGCTTCCCCCCTGCATATGGTGCCTAAGGCTGACGGCTCGTGGAGACCTTGTGGTGATTATCGCAGGTTAAACAATGCCACAGCTCAGGATCGCTACCCGATTCCACATATCCAGGATTTTTCAGTGCACCTGGCAAAAGCGCGCATTTTTTCTAAAATAGACCTGGTCCGCGGTTATCAGGTCCCGGTTCGACCAGAGGATATTCCCAAAACAGCGGTAATAACCCCGTTCGGACTTTTTGAGTTTTTACGCATGCCTTTTGGCCTTAAAGGCGCCGCGCAAACCTTTCAACGGATGATGGACGCAGTGCTGCACGACCTTCCATTTGTTTTTGTCTACTTGGACGATATTTTAGTAGCCAGCGCCTCAGAGGAGGAACACGAAAAACGCCTCACTACAGTTTTTCAAAAGTTTGAAGCACACGGGTTGATAATCAACCCGGCCAAGTGCCAGTTTGGTGCAGCGCAAATTGATTTTCTGGGGCACCGTGTCTCACCAGAGGGAGCAGTTCCTCTGCCGGCAAAAGTGCACGCGGTGGCTGAGTTTCCTCAGCCACAGACAGTGAAAGCGTTGCAGGAATTTTTGGGGATGGTGAATTTTTATAACCGTTTCATACCCTGCGCAGCGCAACTCATGCAACCGCTATACACCGCGCTTAAAAAACAGAAGCCTGCCAATGTGATCAAATGGTCCCCGGAGCGGGAGCGCGCGTTCACAGCGGTAAAAAAAAGCACTCGCGGATGCAGCACTGCTGGCGCACCCAGACCCGGCAGCTCGCATAGCGCTAACCACAGACGCGTCAGAGGTAGCGATAGGGGCCGTGGTAGAGCAGCAGGTCGCCGGAGTTTGGCAACCTCTCGCTTTTTTCAGCAGGTCCTTGCGCGAGCCCGAGCGGAAATACAGCGCATTTGACACGGAACTCCTGGCGCTCCACTTAGCCATTCGCCATTTCCAGTTCTGGCTGGAAGGGCGGCGTTTCACCGCGTTTGTCGACCACAAACCGCTCACTTTTGCGATGTCCAAAACTTCAGAACCATGGTCAGGGCGGCAGCAGAGACAGCTGGACGCAATTTCGGAATTTACCACCGATATTCAGCATGTGACCGGTAAACTCAATGTAGTGGCAGACTGTCTGTCACGCGCGGTAACAGCACCCGTCCGCGCGGAGCAGGGGTGCACGAGCGCTTACCCAGAGCGCGGTAACAGCGCGGACGCGCACGCGGCTCCGGTCCACGTGGGAATAGATTATGCAGCCATGGCGGCGGAGCAGAGCGAAGACGCGGACGTGCGCGCGCTCCTGTCTGGACCAACAGGGTTAAGGCTGGAGCGAAAAACTTTACAAGCTGGTTCACCCCCTCTAATCTGCGATGTCTCCACTGGGCGACCGCGACCGGTGGTACCGGCCACGTGGCGCCATCGCGTTTTTGACGTCGTGCATTCCCTAGCGCACCCGGGAGTACGCGCTTCGGTGAAAATGGTAGCAGAGAAGTTTGTTTGGCCGAGCCTGCGCAAGCACGTGAAGGAGTGGGCTAAAGCCTGTGTGGCTTGCCAGCGGGCCAAAATCCACAGGCATACCAAAGCACCCTTAGAACCGTTTCACATTCCGGCTAGGAGATTCGATCATGTGCACGTGGACCTCGTGGGCCCCCTACCGCCATCTCAAGGGTTCACACATCTCTTGACGATGGTGGACCGGACCACACGTTGGCTGGAAGTGGTCCCGTTAACATCGACCACAGCGGCAGAGGTGGCTTGCGCCTTTTTAACAGCCTGGGTAGCGCTTTTTGGGGTTCCGTCAGATATTACGTCCGATAGGGGACCTCAATTTGCGTCAGAACTGTGGTCAGCAGTGGCCAGCGGCTTAGGAGCGGCAGTACACCGCACTACCGCTTATCATCCCCAGGACAACGGTTTATGCGAGCGTTTTCACAGGTCTTTGAAGGCAGCCCTCAGAGCATCGCTAACGGACACAGATTGGGTAAACAAACTACCATGGGTTTTATTAGGGTTGCGTTCGGCACCCAAAGAGGACCTAGATGCCTCACCAGCAGAGTTGGTTTTAGCGCAACCACTCAGGCTGCCCGGCGAGTTCTTGCCAGACCATACGGCACCAGGGCCCCCCCCGGTCCGGGGACCTCTGAGTAACACGGGAGCGGAAATACTCCCGGGCCCCGCTCATCACACTTTTCCGCACGTTTTTGTTCCCAAAGCTTTGAAAAATGCCGAGTTCGTTTTTGTCAGGCACGAGGCTCTAAGACCGACCCTCCGCCCGCCATATGATGGTCCATATAGGGTGCTGGAAACAGGTGATAAGCATTTTGTGCTAGATTTGGGAGACAGGAAAGAGACAGTTAGTATTGACAGACAAAAGCCTGCTTTTGTGATGAACGACGAATCTGTACGGGTGGCGAGGGCACCTCGACGTGGCAGACTCCCCAGGGAACACGTCCCTGAGCCCCCGCAGGGATCAAATAACCACTCTCTTCCTCAGTCAGCAGATTCTTTGCAGGACGGCGCCGCAGGACAGCGAGACCTGCTTACAGCAGATTTGGAAGGCGTCTGAAACCCAGACGGCGTACAGACTGATTTTGATGGGATCATGTGGTATAGACTATGCTATTGATGTTGTCACTGATTTTTGATATGATCATGTTGTATAGACTATGCTATTGAGGTTATCATGTTTTGTGAACTCTGATATATTGTCCATTCTTCGACGTTTGGGGGGGGGGGGGTGTTATGTAGCTCATTTATTTTTACCTACATATGTATAAGCACTATGGGATGCTTGAGATTGCATGTGTGGATTGACCTCACGTCTTGGATGGAACAATATGTCTGGACCGCCTGTGGATAACAGCAAAAAGATGGAGGTACAGCGATAAGGAGCTGAAAAGACTTCCTGACCTCCTGGGGGCCAGGCGGAGGACTGAAGGACGCGGGGGGAGAGTTATTGTCAATAGGGGGTTTTGACGGTGATATGTGATTCTTCCTTTGTTCGGAGATGTATAAATAAGAAGGTTTTGACTCAACTCTCTCTCTTCTGTTCTTGAGAGATAGCTGGGGATGTGATCGCAACAATAAAACCTGAATTAAGAAATAATTCAGCCTTGTTATTTCACGGTCCCCACGCGCCCTTATTTGGAACAACTTTTGCATATTTGCGGGCAGTGATAGATTCTTAGCTTTAAACATCATTACTGCAGTTTTAAAGTCAACCAGATCTTTCAACTTGAGAGCTTTTAATTTAAGAAAAAGTGGATTTGTTGGTTCCCTGTAAGCAGCTTTGTTTATTATTCTAATAGCTCTCTTCTGAAGCATAAAGACTGGATATATGTTTGTTTTATATGTATTTCCCATACTTCAGTACAATATGTCATGTATGGGAGTATTAATGAATGATACAAAGTATATAATGTGGGTTGATTCAGCAAATATTTCGCTCTGTGTAGTATTGCAATTGATTTAGATATTTTACCTTTAATATAATTAATATGTGACTTCTATATCAAATGCTAATATTTGTTTGACACTGTGGCCCCTGGACCCCGGCTAGCTACTAGGCTTTTCAGATTTGAAAGCTGAAGAAATATGAGGTTGTTAGCTACATTCTAACTTGATTTAATGCTAATATTTGTTTGGCGTCGGGGGGGGGGGCTTCATTTAAGCTACATTCAAGCTACATTTAACTAGATTTAATGCTAATATTTGTTTGGCAAATATTAGCATTATTAGCATTAGCATTATTAGCATTAGCATTAGCGTCGGCCCCTGGACCCCGGCTAACTACTAGGCTTTTCAGGTTTGAAAAGTTGGCAGGTATGTGAATCTAACTGTAGCACTGCCCATTTTTTTAAACAGACGTGAAATGGCTTAATGACGTTTATACAAGGGCTGACATAAACAAAGTTTTTTTTCAAAAGGGTGGGACTTCCGGGTCACTGATATATAATTTCTTGTCAAACAGCACCTCACTGTGGAAATTAAGGTATCCAAAACAGTACTGCAATTCTCAGAGAGAGTTGCTAGTAAATTAGTGTTAGTAATGGTTATACGAACACCTTTGACGCGGAGTGATAAATATCCAGTTAAACGTTGGAGTGCAATTATCGTGGATTTTAGTAACTCCTGGAATCCCTATTGTCCAATCAAATTGTTCGGTCAGCACTAACTGTTGTATAAAATATCATCAATGGGAAGGCGCCTGAATATATGAGCCATAATATCAGTTTGGTTTAGAATGCATATTGTCATGTGTTGTCCCCAGGGCTGAAAGTTCTGGTTTGAAGATGTTTTATTATCCTGGAGTCAGGCTTTGGAATGATCTTCCACTGTCAATCAGGCAATGCACTACAAAAGATAATTAAAAAAAAAAAATCTGTTAATGCACGCTTGAGAACAAGATCGTTAAATGACAATTTTGATGTTTTTGTCATTATGTAGTTTTTTTTAATGCTGTTTTAGTTTTATATATGTAGTTTTGTTTTTGTTTTTTTATTTGCAGTTTCAGTTTTATATAAATTACACCTTCGGGGGGGGTTGTTGTTGTTTAGTCCATTATGTTTGTGATGTATGGTTTTTAATCATTAGTGTATTTCATCCTTATTATTTTCTACATTAGTTTTTTTCTAGTCTATTTTGTTTTTTTTCCTAGTCCGTTATCTCAGTATTGTTTTTTTATTTTTAGTGTATAATTCTAGGATTTTATTGTATTATCTAATTATTCTATTTTCCTTTTATGTTGGCTGTTGCATCTATATATTTTTTTATTATTTATGAATGAGTGAATCAGTCTTTATTTCGGATAGATTAGATTAAAAGAAAGGAACAGAACAATTTTCCAGGTAAAAAAAAAAAAAAAAAATCCAACAAGGTCGAATTAAATAACTCCTCAGATTATACAGGTAAACATAAATTATCCGAAAACCTACATTATAAGCTGCAGCTTATATTGCCCACCCATGTTCCATCTAAGAAGTCAAAAAAATAAGCGTAATTGCATAACAAAGCAAAAACAAAACATGAGTTGTTGGACTTCCGGTCTGGACGCCATGGTGATAGCAACTTAACGCTGAACCTCCCAGATCCAATCCAAGGAAAACATCTTCAAAATCAGACTTAATGGATTTTTGGAAGAATAAAAATCAAAAGACAAAAACACCATGCCTAACCAAAAACAGAAGAAACTGACATTCCCCAGGTCAGGACGTGCAGCGGCCGCAGAATCTGATCTCGAGGACCTCCGTTCAGGAGACGAGGAGCTAGGCCTAGCTAACAAAAAGATTAGCTTGAAATCGCTATTTGATGAATTACGACGATTTCGGGCCGAATTTCATGAATTCAGAGAGGAACTAAAAAGGACGAACAGCAGAATGGACCAGGCCGAAAACCGAATCTTGGAAGCTGAAGAAAGAGTAAAAGTGCTTGAAGATTCTATGCTGGATTTACACAGAAAACAGTCAAGGCTGGAGGCTAAGCTAACCGACCAAGAAGGAAGACAGAGACGAGATAACATCAGAATTCACGGTCTGAAAGAAGGAGCTGAAGATAGTTTCAACACAGTGGCGGAATGCGTGGAATCCTTACTGAGAGAGAAGTTGGATATTCCACAAACCACCGATTTGAAGATAGAAAAGGCCCATCGTACGTTAGCCGCAAAGCCAGCGGCAGAAGCGCACCCGCGTTCGGTGGCCGTAAGATTCTCCGATTTCAAAATAAAACAAGAGGTTGTAAGACGGGCTTGGCAGAAAAAAGGATTTATGCATCAAGAGAGAAAAGTCTTCGTGGAGCACGATTACGCCCCTGAGGTTCTTAAAAAGCGACGGGAATATAACGACGCCAAAAAGGTTCTACGGGAACAGAATCTACGCTTTCAGACGCCATTTCCGGCGAAGTTAAGGGTCTTTTACGGTGAAGAGTCATGTCTCTATAATTCAGCGGAAGAAGCAACAATTGACATGGCGAGAAGAGGACTCCCGGTAACGGTGTTTAAACCCGCAGCGAATCTGAGCGAAAAGATCAGAGCTCAAACGTGGTCCACTCAGAGACCTTCAAAATCCACAGGCCAGCAGCGGGAAACCCAGCCCCAGAGCTACAAAGATAAGCTTTCCAGTTCCAGGAAGGAATAGCGACCTTTTTGTTTTTTTTTCTTTTCAGTCATTCTGCACTTCCATCCCCCCTCCTACAAGGTAACAAACATTAAAGGAGATGCAGAATCAGCATGTGGTAAAACCTTTCATGGAGCAGTTATAGCATTAGAAACAAATGTCTTCTTAATTTAAAGGAAAAAAAAAATCTTGTTAAAATAGAAATGTGACAATGACCCACATGTTCTCTCCACACTAACAAATACTGTATTAGAGTGAATGTTTGCTGTGATGGGGGTGGGAGGGTGCACACAATCTCATAGGGTATAGGCATAAAAAAAAAAAATCATTACAAATTCGGATTGGGATCTGAAATTCACGTTAAAAATATGGGACAACTTACAGGGGTAAGAGAGGGCCCTCAACACGTAACAGAGTTTGAGGAATTTCCCTCAGAGCCTACACTCCATCAGGGCTCTTACAGGGTCTTTAAAGTAGAACTGAACTGAACGGCATTGAACGGCACTGGGTGATAGTACATACAATTATAAAGATAATTTATCATTGGCACCCCCTCCACAAATCCCGGAATCTTGGAGAAAATCGCGATTTAGAATTTCCCGCCCTGAAAAATCAGACAAATCCGCCGAAGCGCAGCCGGAGTTCTGCGTGACGTCACGAGTGTGACCCAGTCCTCATGTTTACCATTGCGAGCACGTCGACACTGGTTGTTTTTGGTGCATTTTGTCGTGATAGTCGACTACAAAACACTTCCAACACCTGGGAAGATCTGTTCAGTGGCCAAGGAAAGCTGTCATGGCGACGAAAGAAAAGAAAGGGGGAGGAAAAGCAACCGGGAAGCGATGCGTTTCTAGATATACAGTGATCCATCACTTATCGCGTTTAATGGGGACCAGAACCGACCGCGAAAAGTGAAAAACCGCGAAGTAGCGTCACCCCCACCCCCCAAGGGCGTCACAAGCACTATTTTGCACAAAAAGGCACAAGAGAACAGCGAAAAGTGCCACTAAGCAACACGAGCGATAAAGAACAATGAATGCGGTCTTCCTTCGCTGGGTAAAACGTCTCGGCCAATCAGCTTGCGAGATTCCCGAGCGGTGAAGAGGTGGGCGGAGAGGAGTGGAGCGGTGGTCAGAGAGGTAGATTTTGAGCTGTGCGGGCTCTCCGTGTTGATACCTGATGTTCTAATGAGAAGGCAGGGAGACTACATTAGAACATCAGGTATCAACACGGAGAGCCCGCTCTCCCCGGCTCCCCAGCCCGCTCGGGAATCTCGCAAGCTGATTGGCCGAGACGTTTTACCTCGCAAGCTGATTGGCCGAGACGTTTTATCTCGCAAGCTGATTGGTGGAGACGTTTTACCCAGCTTCGCTCCCTGCCGAGCGCCTATACCCAGCAAAGGAAGACCGCATTAAACGCGATAAGTGAGGGATAACTGTAATAAGTTGGAAAAATGCTGATGTTTTTTTTCCCTTTCTTTTTTATTGTTAATTTTCCTTATCCTGACACCCCAAACATGCCAAAGTAAAGACTCACCATTCTGTATTCAATAAGCGACTCTCCTCCCCATCACTGCTGCGGTCTGAGTCGGTGCTGGAATCCCCCGAAAATTCTGGCTCTAATCTGTACGGTTTGATGCCTCCCTCGCTCTCTTCCTGTTCACTTGACACTCCTGCATCCTCCTCTGTCTTGTCACCGATCCTGAATGCCTCTTCACTCTGAAAACTCTGGTGTTCTTGACTGCTGGAACTGCTATCATCTGCCATTGTTGTTTTGATAAGGGTCACACTCGTGACATCGTCTGCACTACTTCCGGTTTGTTTGGCACTGCCAGCCAGAGGCAAAAGTTGATCGGCTTATAGCTTGGCCATCGCACGGCCTAAAAGTTTCTTTTATGTGTTGAAAAATACAATAGGTAATAAGGAATTAATCTGCTATTCTACTTTTTTGGCAAAAAGGTGAGTTCAGTTCTACTTTAAAGAGACCCCAGCTCAGGAAGTTTTTTTGACAGTTTTTTGTTTTAAAGTTTCGTACACTATGTTCTTAATGTTTTTTATGTTCTTAATGTTCTTTCAGTTTCTGAGTAGCAAAAAAGAGGGTCACCACACTGTTATACTAAATAAGAAAATACAATGGAGAAACAGGGTGTAACCAAAATAGCCTCATATAATGTAAAAGGGATCCTGAATCCAGTTAAAAGATCCAAGATTCTACGCAAAATGAAAAAAGACAAAGCAGAAATAATATTTTTACAAGAAACCCACCTAACAGATGTGGAACACACTAAACTCAATAGACAAGGGTTTAAAATGATCTCTTCATCTTCATATAAATCAGGGAGGAGGAGGGGAGTAGCGACATTGATATCAACCAAAATTACATTTGAAAAAAAATCAGAACACAAAGATAAAGAAGGGAGGTACAGTTTGGTAATTGGGCGGCTAGAGGGAGAAGATATCACCCTGCTGAATGTATATGCACCACCAGGGGCTAAATGGAAATTTTATAAAAATGTACTCAACCTAATGATAACTAAAGCCCAAGGTTTAGTGATATGTGGTGGAGACTTCAGTCTAAGACTGAATCCATACTGGGATGCAACAGGTAATTCTTCACATCAAAATAACACTCAAAATAGGAAAACTCGGATGCTACTAAAAGAAATGGGAATCTGTGATGTATGGAGGGAATTCAACCCCAATGTAAAAGATTATACTTTTTATTCAACACCACATTCATCTTACTCAAGGATTGATTACTTTTTTATGTTTAATAGAGACATTGGAAGAGTAAAAACATGTAAAATAGGACTGATGGATCTCTCTGACCACAGTCCGATCTATATGGACTTAAACATCCAAAAATACACAAATAATACATTTTCCTGGAGGTTGAATTCAAATGTCCTGAAAGGACCACTGAAAGATGAATTAAAATCAGATATTTTCAGATATTTGGAAGAAAACGATAATGGAGAAGTATCCCCTTTAATACTGTGGGATACGTGCAAAGCTGTAATAAGGGGAAAAATTATTGCAAAACTGGCAACCCAAAAGAAACCGAGACAAGAAAAACTAATCACACTAGAGTCAGAACTCAAGAACCTAGAAAAAGAACACAAAGACAACACTCATTCTAATGGCTCGCTCAAGATTAAAGAAATTAAAAATCAAATAAATGAGATCTACACAAGAGAAATCCAGAAGAAACTTACATTTCTGAAACAAAAACACTATGAAGCAGGCAGTAAATCGGCAAAATTACTAGCCTATAAATTGAGGAAACAACAAACAGAAAGAGCAATCTACAAAATCAGAGACCCAGTATCAAAGGAAATAAAATTCAGAATTCAGGATATTCTTAAAAGCTTCGAGAATTACTACAAGAACTTATACTCCCACAAAAAACATAAAAACGCATCCGAGACATTCCTAAACACATTAAACCTTCCCCAACTTACGGAATCACAAAATAAAACACTACTGTCAGAAATACAACCTAAAGAATTGGAAAAAGCAATTATGAAACTTAAAGCTAACAAATCCCCAGGAGCAGATGGCTATACAGCAGAATGGTACAAAACCTTTAAACAGCAACTATCTCCTCTCCTCCTGAAAACATTTAACTATGTCCTCCACACAGGGGAAATCCCCCCTCCTGGAGAGAAGGGGTCATTGCAGTTATACCCTAACCTGAAAAGGATAAACTAGAATGCTCCAACTACAGACTAATCAGTGTATTAAATCAGGACTATAAGCTTTTTACCATTATCCTTGCCAAAAGGTTAGAAAACATACTGACAGACTTAATTCACTTAGACCAAACAGGTTTTATAAGACAAAGACAGACACAAGACAACATTCGACTCACTTTACACATAATTCATCATATAAAAAAATATAACTTAAATGCAGTCATATTGGGATTAGATGCTGAAAAAGCATTCGATTTGGTTGACTGGTCTTTCCTATATAGAATCTTATCCAGTTTCAATTTTCATAACAACTTCATTAGAACTATACAGGCATTATATAAAAAACCAACAGCTAAAATAAGGATTAACGGTAATTTATCATCATCTTTTGAGCTGGAAAGAGGATGTCGTCAAGGCTGCCCCCTGTCTCCACTGCTCTTTGCAATCTTCATAGAACCTCTGAGCCAATGGATAAGACAAAAAATTAAGGGTATTACACTTGGTCAGAAGGAACATAAAATAGCACTCTTTGCTGATGACATTTTAATATACCTAGGGCAGCCAGACACTTCTTTACCAGAACTAATCTCAGTTTTTTCAGACTATGGAGATTTATCGGGGTACAAATTAAACATGCATAAAACCCAAGTTTTAACATTCAACTATGACCCAAATCATTATTCACTAAGTGAACTCAAAACTAACTGGGAGATGGAATCTATGAAATATCTGGGGGTCAATATCCCGAAACAACTCGACAAAATTACAACACTAAACTATGATCCACTGGTGACAAAAATAAAATCTGACCTAGCAAGATGGAATATGATACCATTCTTAGGTACTGCACAAAGAATTGAAGCAGTCAAAATGAATATACTTCCACGTCTTCTATACCTTTTCCAAACAATACCGGTAGAACCTCCCAAAAAAACATGGCAGGAGCTGGACAGAAGGATCTCAAGATTCATATGGCAGGGCAAGAGACCTAGAATCAGATATAGAACCCTACAGCTAAACAAAGACAAAGGTGGGCTCGCGCTGCCTAATATCAGGGACTATTTTATAGCTGCACAAATTAAAACTTTAGTAGAGATATGTAACCCAGTCTACACTGCACAATGGAAGGAGATGGAAGGCCAAATAACAAGTGACATCCCCCTACAGGCGATAATAGGGAACAATGCCTTACCTAAACTCTTGAATAACACTAACCCGTGGATAGAGACCCCGCTAAAAATTTGGTTTAAGATAGTCAGAGAGAATCAAGCTAAAGAGCCCTATCGACTTCTGCAATGGATTGCCTATGATCAAGACTTTACCCCCAATAAAACAGACACTATATTTAAAGAGTGGAAAGAGAAAGGGCTGATAAAATATTACGATTTTTTTAAGGGGCAAACTTTAAGAAGTTTTGAAGATATGAAAAAACAAGGTCTAATAAATCAAGATCTTTACAGGTTCTTTCAGCTTAGACACCACATAAACAATATACTTAAAAAGGAGGATTTGGAAAGGGCCCGGTCAGGTGTTCTGAAGGTCTTCTTAATGGCATATAAAGGGATCCCAGGGATCAGATACATTTCTAAAATATACCAAGGTCTTCAAGACTTAAAAGGAGACAACACATCATATATAAAAGAGAGATGGGAAAAAGAGGGGAATTTCACTTTACAATCGGAAATATGGGAAAAGCTAAATAAACAGCAATGGAAAAGTACCTCATCCCTGCAGTGGAGAGAATTTGGATGGAAAAACTTGGTAAGATTTTTCAGAACACCTGCACAAAACAAATTTACCCATAAGGGGTTGAACTGTTGGCGCTTGTGTGGTGAAAAGACTGCAAATCATTTTCATGTGTTTTGGTCATGCCCAGTTATCCACCAATATTGGACCAATGTACAGACAATATTGGGGAAAATATTCAAAATAACAGTTCCCTTTTCTTTTGTAACTTTGTATTTGGGTTTACTACCGGACTCACTGGAAAGACGAGGAGATAAATACTTATTCAATGTTTTAATATTGGCAAGTAAAAAAGCCCTAACTAAAAAATGGATGCTGAAGGACTGTCCTACACCTGAAGATTGGATTAACGTGATTCAAGACATTTACTCGATGGAAAAGTTGACATTCGCACTGAGACAGGACATGGATGGGTTCATGAACTTTTGGCAACCCTGGATCGCATATGTGTCTTCCATTAGATCTAATCTTTGACAAATACCATTTCAATAATGGTCCCGCTTTTTGTTCCAACGCTACTCAGATGCTCTTTTACTTTTAATTACTTAATTTTCTGTTTGTTTGTTTTTTGCTGTTCTGTTTGTTTGTTTATTCGTTTTTTTAAATTTAATTCTCTTTAATTTCTCTTTTTCTTTCACTTTAAAAAAAAAAAAAAGGAGGTGTTGTAATAACTATCCTACCAATGTTGTCAAATAGCAAAAAATAAGGGAACCTGTGATGAAAATGTAAACAATGCAATGCTGTAATGACCTGTATACCCTTTACAAAAACTTAAATAAAAAAAAAAACAAAACAAAACATGACAAAACAAATCTGAGCAACAACACAGACTGGATATAATAATCCTTATGTGACTGAACATGTCATTTTGTATGTATGTTTGGAGTATTTCTTCCTTTAGTTTTTGTTTAACTTGACCAAGCGTTGTACATGATTTAAATTCAGCTCCGAAAGCGTTACACAGTCTGACTCCCTGCACTGAGACACAGTGTTGCTTGGTGGTAGTTCTCACTGAAGGTTTTTGAAATATACAGTACATGTTCCTCTGAAATGATATTGTTTCTCCCTTATTTGAAAGAACTTTTGGATCCTTGCGGGCAGTGATAGATTCTTGACTTTAAACATTATTACTGCAGTTTTAAAATCAACCAGATCTTTCAACCTGAGAGCTTTTAATTTGAGAAAAAGTGGATTTGTTGGTTCACTGTAAGCAGCATTGCTGATTATTCTAATGGCTGTCTTCTGAAGCATTGAAACTGGATATATGTTTGTTTTATGTCTTTCCCCATATTTAAGCACAATATGTCATGTATGGGAGTATTAATGAATGACACAGGGTATATAGTGTGGGTTTATTCAGCAAATATTTCACTTTATGTAGTATTGTGATTGATTTGGATATTTTCCCTTTAATATAATTAATATGTGACTTCCAACACAATTAAATATCAATTATTGGACTTCCGGTTATGGCTGCCACGTAGGACGGACGTGTCTCGCTCTGCTCTGCTCCTGGAGAAAAAAAATCGGCAAATAACTCTCTCATTTGGGACAGAACGTATCCCAGCATTTGGGCGAGGATATGTCGGCGAAGCCTAAGGCTGGAAAACCAGGAAAAGGAAAAAGCGAGCCGCCGAAACAGTCCAAATTAACGGACTTTCAGGTCTGTGACGCAGCAAACAAGGCTCCATATATGGCGGAGGAGGCTGGCGGCGGTGCGATTTCTGCGGGGAATGGCGCAGATGCGCTGATGGCTGCCATGAGTTCAATGAGAGCGGACTTTTCCTCTAGATTTGATGGGATTATGACAGCGTTGGAAGGAATAAGAAAGGAATTGGGTGACTGTGTAGAACGAACGGCGCAGATGGAGCTCCGTCTCGCTAGTGCTGAAGATGACGTCACCCGTCTTCAATTAAAGGTGCGCACTTTGGAAAAAAAAATAAATCTCTGGAAGATAATATTTTGGATTTGGAATCTCGGTCGAGACAGAATAATTTGAGGCTGGTGGGTCTTCCAGAGGAATCAGAAGGTCGGGACGTATGTTCCTTTCTGGAAAAGTGGATTCCGGAGGTGCTGGGCAGCGAGGAGTTGCAATCAGCAGTGGTTCTGGAAAAAGCACATCGTATTGGCCCACGGAGAGATAAGGGACCGCCGAGGACCTTAATTATGAAGTTTCTTAGCAACAGAGACAGGATGAAGATCTTCAACGCTGCACGTGCTAAAGGAGAGATTAAACACCAGGACCAGCAGGTGCGGTTCTACCCAGATTTGGCCACAGGAATCCAGCAATTGAGGAAGCAGTTTGATCCCGTACGTAAGGAGCTGCGCAACCTTGGGATTCGTCATGGTGTAATCTATCCTGCGAGACTGCTGACCACGTATGAGGGCAGAACCCACATCTTCAAGACCCCAGAGGAGGCGCAGGAGTTCATCAAGAAGATCAAAGAAGAAGAAGAGACTGGTGGGAGCTAAGCATGAACAAAATATAAGGTAGAATAATTAAGCATTTGCACAGGCATCCGACTGACTTGAAGTAAATAGTAAGTTTACAAAATATAGATTGTATTATATATTAAAAAAACAAAACAAAAACAAAACAAACACAAAAAAAAAAAAACTATGATGTACAAAGTTGTTAAAAATTTTGGAGTTAAGTTGGAAAACTACAGAGGAGAGTTAATGTTACGTCATTAAAAGCAGTAGAGTTAGGGTGATTGGGAGGATGAAGAAGGAGTGGCTTAGGCTGTTCCCCGTGGGTGTGGAACGGTCGATGGCTATATCGGGAGACAGAATTTTTCTTTTGATTTTGGGGGGTTTGCCACAAGTGTGGGAAGGGGAAATTTGTTTGTGTGTAGTTTGTAGGATGAATGTTCAACCACTCATGTTTTTGCTTCTCTGTATGAGCATGTTTACACTGCAAGGTAATCCCAAACTCTCTATTGATCATGGACCAAAGTGTTAACCTTAATTTAACTTCATGGAATTGCAGAGGTCTACAAAATTTAAAAAAACTTAAACAAGTTATGAATAAAATAAAGGACATGGGTTCAAGAATTGTGTTTTTACAAGAAACTCATCTGATAGAGGAGGATGTTAAAAGAATTAGGAGTAGATGGCAGGGAAGTGTATTCACCTCTTCATTTTCATCCCGAGCCAGGGGAGTTATGACTCTCATACATAAATCAGTTCCTTTTCAAGTGAAAAATGTAATTGGAGACAAATTTGGAAGATATGTAATCATTCAAGGTTCTTTGCTATTAGAAAATATAAATCTTGTGAACTTATATGGTCCCAATATAGATGATCAGAAGTTCTTTGCTAATTTATTTCTCATCTTATCATCACTTACAGGGCAACATATAATAGCAGGGGATTTTAATTGTACATTGAATCCAGGTGTGGATAGATCAACAGGACTGGATTGTACGCACATTGGATGTAGGATGACTATTAATCATTTTATGAAAGAATTGAGATTGTTAGATATATGGAGAGAAATGAAACCACAAGTTAAAGCCTATTCTTGTTATTCCAGTACCTACAAGACATTCTCACGTATTGATTATTTTTGATTTCCACAGAATTAAGGTCCAAGATTCAAAACTGCTTTTATGATAACATCGTGATCTCTGATCATGCACCCTGTTGTCTAATATATGTAGATAAAAAATTGACAAAGGAATCAGGTAGATGGCAATTTCAGCATAAATGGCTTCAGGATGAGGAATTTGTCAAGTATATAGAAAAACAGATAGACGAGTTCTTTGACATCAATACTACACAAACATCAGCATGTGTAAAGTGGGAGGCTTTCAAAGCTTTTATTAGGGGACATATTATTAGTTATACAGGATCAAAATCTAAGAAGACTCGAGAGGAGAGAGCTAAATTGGAACATAAAATAAAAAATCTTCAGGAAAAAGTGTATGCAGGAAGTGACCCAAGGTTGGAGAATGAATTACTGATTTTGAGAGCTGAATACGACAAAAAATCAGCGAATAGAGCTGCCTCGAGTCTTCTAAGATTGAAACAATCTTTTTATGAACAAGGTGAAAAATCGGGAAAATTATTAGCATGGCAGATTAAACAATTGGAAATTAAAACACCAATTACCAGTATTATAAGTAACGGACAGGTAGTTATAGATCCTTTAGAAATTAATAGAGCCTTTAGAGATTACTATGAAAAATTATATGATACCAAAAATGAACCTGATTTAACAAAACTAAATGGGTTTTTGAACGAACTATCTATACCGTGTATTCCAAATGAAAACAGGGAGATATTGGATTCTAAAATTAGTCATGAAGAAGTTGGGCTAGCCATTGATAATATGAAATCAGGAAAAAGTGCAGGACCAGATGGTCTTCCAGTTGACCTTTATAAAAAATTTAAGAATAAATTAATAAAACCTTTTTTGGAAATGGTTTTAGAAGCATTTCAAAATAATAATTTACCATCATACATAAATAATGCCTTAATTATACTGCTGCCAAAACCAGGTAAGCCCTCTAATAAATGTGAAAATATGAGACCAATAAGCCTATTAAACGCCGACCTTAAGATAATCTGTAAAATTTTAGCAAGACGAATACAAGAAATTTTACCAAATATTATTAATCGAGATCAGAATGGCTTTATAAAGGGTAGACAAGGCTTCCATAATGTAAGAAGACTATTTAATATTATTTATTTTAATAAAGAAGCACCGGATACAGCTCTCCTATCATTGGACGCCGAAAAGGCCTTTGATAGAGTTGAATGGCCCTTTCTTTTTGAAGTCCTACAAAGGTTTGGACTTGGAAATAATTTCATAAAATGGGTTCAAATAATATACAATAATGCTACAGCAGAAATCCTAACAAATAACAATATTTCAAAACCAATAAAAATCAATAGAGGATGTCGACAAGGCTGTCCACTTTCACCTTTACTGTTTACTATGGCAATTGAACCTTTAGCGATAGCGATACGTTTACATTCACAAATATATGGAATTAAAGTTGGACCAACAGAACATAAAATCTCCCTGTACGCCGATGACATAATTTTGTTTATGTCGAATCTAAAAAAATCAATTCCAACCTTGTTGAATTTAATAAAGAATTTTGGGGAAATATCAGGATATAAAATAAATAAAACTAAATCTTCAATATTAATGCTAAATGAGACCCAGAGAAATTACCCAGCCCCTGAGGTAAATCAATTCAATGTTGTAAATCAGTTTAAATATTTAGGAATCCAAATTATGCCCAAGCTAGAATCAGTCGCCAGTGTCAACTATGAAGCCTTAATGTCAGATATCAATGAGTTAACTCAGAGATGGATGTCACTACCAATGTCGATGATCGGGAGAATCAATATACTTAAAAGTAATATTTTACCTAAAATACTTTATTTATTTCAATACATTCCCTTATCACCACCTTTAGATCTATTCTCAAGAATAAAAAAAAAGTTAGTGGAATTTATATGGAACAACAGGAGGGCTAGATTACGTTTGTCTTTATTATATTTACCATTTGATCGTGGAGGTCTGAAATGTCCAAATTTTATGTTGTATTATTGGTCGGCACAACTGAGGTCTATGACATATTATTTTTCATCAAATGATCTCCCTCACTGGACTGAAATGGAATCATACAATTTACCTTTACCTCTTCCCATATTCATATACTCAGATTCGGCAAAAAAATTACAAAAACAAGTTAAAAATCCATTTGTAAAGCATATGATCAAAATATGGTGTGAAGCTAAAAACTATTTAAAAGAACCACAGTTATTGTCACAATTTAGTCCAATATGGGGTAATCAATATTTTAAACCAGGGAGAGCGGACGCTGTATTTAAAGTATGGAATTTAAAAGGGATACAAAAGATTCAGGATTTATATTTGCCATGTGCAGACAACATAATGTCTTTTGAAGAGCTGAGGATCAAATTTAATCTCAATAGAACACATTTTTTTAAATATCTTCAACTTAGAAACTTTATTCGATCAAATCAAAATAAAGCTCTCACTCGACCTATTTATTCATCCTTGGAAAAAATGATGATGAAAGATAGTAAAAGAAAGGGTATTATTTCAGAGTTTTATAACTCATTGACACTATCTTCAAGTGAAAATTCACTGAAAAGATTAAACTACTGGAAAGAAGATCTGCAAATTGAAATTTCAGAGGAACAATGGGAATTGGCTTGTACAGAAGCTCAAACCAAATCAATAAATGCACGCCTTAAATTGATACATTTCAAATGGTTAATGCGGATGTATGTTACACCGGAGGAGTTAAATAGATATAACAAAAATATACCAGATACATGCACAAAATGCATGGAAAGTAAAGGAACCCTATTTCATTGTTTATGGGAATGTAGATTAATAAGAATGTTTTGGGAAGAGGTGAGGGTAACAATTGAAAAAATAATCTCAAAACAAATCATATTGAATCCTAAACTGTTTTTGTTGGGTCTGTACCCAGAAAAGCATAATTTTAATAAAAGTGAAAGAACATTCATAGACCTCAGTTTGCTTAATGCCAAAAAATGTATTGCACTATTATGGAAAAAGACTCATAGACCAGATGTGACTCAGTGGTTAAGACAGATGTTAACAAACCTTCCATTAGAAAGAATAACATATATACTAAAATCAAAGGAAATTGTGTTTGAGAATATATGGAGACCTTTTATTGATTATGTAAAAAATTTAAACATAACTCTTGAAGAAGAAGGTGAATGATGTGTGTGGACCTTGTAAATTCCAAACTGGTGAACATAATATGTATACTTATGTATTGGATTGTCTAGACTAAACAGAGGAGCATTGTTGAAGACTTGATTTTGTTGGTGGTTGTTGGTGTTTTTAGTGCATTTTTTTTTTTTGTAGTACTTTAGTGTTAGTGTTTGATTGTTTGTATCATGTTTGTTAAAAAAAAAAAAAAAAAGGTTCAATAAAGATATTGTGGAAAAAAAAAAAATCAATTATTACTCCCAAGAAATTTGATTTCTGATATTTTTTCAATCTCTACACCATTTACACTGAGTTTAAATACCGAGTTGTTGTGATGGTTGTTAAAAATTATAAATTTTCTTACTTAAATTGAGCGTTAATTTGTTTTGAATCAAACCACAGTTTAAGCTTTCCTAATTCCTTTCTAAGTGTATCCAAAAGTTGTTTCAAACTGCTTCCACTGCATAATAAGTTGGTATCCTCTGCAAACAATATTAAATCCATCCATCCATCCATCTTCTTCCGCTTAATCCTTTTCGGGTCGCGGGGGGGCTGGAGCCTATCCCAGCATCTTTGGGCGAGAGGCAGGGTACACCCTATATATATATATATATACTGTATATATATATATATATACTGTATATATATATATATATACTGTATATATATATATATATACTGTATATATATATATATACAGTATATATATATATATATATATACTGTATATATATATATACTGTGTGTATATATATATATATATATATATATATATATATACTTACTTACTATATTAAATCCAATTTTTCCAAAACTTTACATATATCATTTATATACAGGTTGAACAACAATGGCCCTAAAACTGAACCTTGTGGTACTCCACAAGTAACCTTCAGTAACTGTGAGTTTTTGTTGCCTACACATATGTAATGATATCTGTTCTTTAAGTAGCTGCATAACCAGGACAGTGCTACCCCCCCAATACCATAATTTTGTAGTTTCTTTAACAATAATTTATGATTCACTGTGTCAAATGCTTATTTTTAAAATCCAAGAATACCCAGACTGACTATTCTTTATTTTCTGCAACAGTTATTTTTTTCTATAAATTCCATTAGAGCAAATGCAGTTGTCCTCTTGTGTCTGAACCTGTATTGCTGTTCACACAATAAATTATTCTTTATTATAAAGTTGTCAGTTCTCTTGTAGAATATTTTTTTCGAGTGTCTTTGAAAATTGCGGCAATAGTGAAATAGGCCAATAGTTTGAAAATTCCCCTCTGTCACCTGTCTTGTGTATCGGAATTACTTTGGCTATTTTCATTGCATTGGGAAATATACCTGTTTGGAGAGACAGGTTACCGATATACGTCAGTGGCTTCACTAAGCATTCGATGATAGTTTTGACTAAAAGTATGTCAGTACCATCTCAATCCGTAGATTGTGATGGTATTGACCATATTGAAGGACCACATTAGAAATAAGTGTGCTAATGGTATGCTTTTGTGTGTTATCCTTGGTATTTGTGATATACGAGGGGTGGCTGAAAAGTTCATAGTGGTCAAATTTGACCAAATGTGGTTTATTTTTCAACTGCAGGGATCCAAGCGCTGCAGCACCGATGGAACAAGTGTGTGGACTGAAGGGGAGACTATGTTGAAAAATAAACCACATTTGGTCAAATTTGACCACTATGAACTTCTCAGCCTATGAACTTTTCAGCCCCCCCTTGTATGTATTTTTTATGCATGTACATAGGATTTTTACTAAATAAACTCAATCAATTCAGCAAAATTGATTCAGTAAGCTTGTTGAACCTAAGCTGTATTTATCTAAGAAACAAAACTCATTTCAAAT